>OX123192.2:19078556-19344573 GCA_944739405.2 Euclidia mi | reverse complement strand
AAACAGCGGAGGCTTAGTAAAAGGGGCCCGTTTTTTAGCTTTTAGGTACGGAACCCTAAAAAGCTAAATGTATTTACAAATCGTCGAAGCTTTAAAATATCTGAATCTAAATAAAAGCTTTTCAAACCAACATGTACTACAAAAATGCGGTAATGTTTAATGGTCCTACGGCAAACTAAAAAATGTAATGTAATCTGCTAAATGAAGAATAACACAGAATAAAATGCTTTATGTTTAAATTACCTGCGGCTTAAGGTTGTTAGAATCTGCTTAATTATCTAGCTCTATTTTAAAACTACACGAATAGAGTATAATCTGCCAGTATGTGCCTCGAAAAATACACATAATTTATCGTAAAATGTGCATATAAAATCGCGGTACTATGTGATGTTGATTTCTTACATAAGAGCAGTTAAAGCCTAGCTGATTTGAGCATGGATGAGCTGGTTTGACCGAGGAAGTACTACCCTCTCACACAATACCGACGTCAAATAATAGTACATATGTATTCTGTTACGTTTCGTTTGATGAATGAGAGTGCCGGAGACCCCGTCCTCTTTTCATATTCCCATACAAAAAGTGACGACGCACTTGTGATGGGTGGCGGCAATTGCTTACCATCAGGCCACCCGACTGCTTGTTTGCCGCCTATTACATAAAAAAACATATTTTTTTGCGAAATGTTCGCCCTGAACTTTCAAAATATCCAATCAACCGACACAAAAGTCTTCCAAATATTTTTTTGAATTGCATAATATTAGATATGATTGTACATTAATGGCCCGTATGGGGATCGAATTCGCAAGATTTGGCGTAGATTTACCTGTCGAAGCGGCTTCGTTGACTTTTTTTTACATTGGTGCATAAATACAAGGCACACGTATTATTATAAGTTCTTAAATCTTTACCATCATTCTTAAACTTTTTATACCAGACTCTCTAAATAAAAAACACCTATTTCTTTAATCAAGCAATCTGTTAAAACGATTTCAGACGAAGTGCCTTGTGTGTATTCAGTCCGCTCTAAGAATAGGTGAGGCAGACCGTAATACTACAGACCTTTCTCCTAAAAGCCTACAAAAACGGAAACCATCTCAAACGTCGACCTCTACGTCAATAAAGAGAACCGTATAAAATGTTTAGTGCTCTCAGAAAAAAGTAAACGCTAGATGAAAACGAGTAATTCAAAATATGCATATGAAACACCAAAGTATTGGAGGTCAGATATAAATCAAAGCTAACGTTTAGGTGGAGTGGATCGAACTGAAATCCATTTACTAGCCTTATACGAAGTCATAAAAAATATGAGAATATATCACAAATATTGGAATCGTGCGTAACGATATTATTGTGTCTCTGTGTTCCCTATACTGCCTATTGCACATCAATATTTTCCTTTTTCTCGAAATAGGATAGTAGATGATATAAATTTTGTATTTATAATGCGTATCGGGTGTTTTTTTTGGGTTCAAGGAATAGTGTAAATATGGTTGTACGTATTATGACTAAGTTCTTTTCGTATTGGCAGATAATATGAATGGATGGGTTGTGAGGCGGACACCAATGCACTACTGTGTCTAATCCGTAGAGACACAATATTTATGGAATTATGTTATCGCGATACTTTGTGTTAATGGGGCATCGGACGAATGGTGTTCAAAGATAAATCATAAAATATGTAGATTGCTATTGGAAAATAAGGAAGATATATAAACTTTGTATGGCAAATATGTTTCCATTAGATAGTAGCAATTTTACTAATTCCAGATTAGTGTATAAACTTTACGTACGTAGCAGAAAGTGTAGTAGTAGATACTTACTATCACATTTTCTGCTACGTACGATTATAATGTTTAAAACCTCTTTGTGCCACAAAGAGTTTTTAGCGTGGAATTGTATAAAAATATAAAATACTGGTCGCTAAAGAGATAATAAACATTGTTATAGTTCCCAGCATTAGTTCCCAGAAAGGTAGCAACTTCAAAGGAACTCGTTATTTTTGAAGAGTGAAAACCGAGTTTATTTGCAGTACTTGTGATGTTTTCCGGAGTATAATGTAGGTAATATTATTGTGATGATTTCTAGTTCTTTTAATTATGAGATCACTAGATATTACGTCATTATTAATTACATAATAATATAATTCAGATGTGCAAGCTAAAGATTTTACGCTGTTAGTAGACCTACGCGTTAGCATGCGACTGCGAAACTTTTGCGGAACTATTGCGGCGACGAAACATGTGCAAAACTGTCAAAACAACAAGAAAATCTTGCATGTTCTGTCAAAACGTCTTGAGTCTGGTGTAGAGATGATTTCGCAGTTTTCTGCGAAACGATTGCGGAACAGCAATGACAAGGATGCAACTAATTAATCTTACTGTACAGTAGAGTGAGACATAGCATACACGGAACTCTTCCATATAACTGAGAGATATTTTTATGTTTCGTTGGCGCATGTATACGCGTAAGTGTACTAACAACGATAATGCCCAAATTATTGTGTAAAGTAAGATAGAGAAAATATTTCACTTCCTAACTGACTTGATTCGATTATAGACACTCGGCAAAAGATCGACGCATTATTTAATGCTGAGGCAAATAAAACAGTTAAACTCTTATCTTTGCTTTTTATGAAGTAATAATCAAAGTCAAGAAGGTAAAGTTGATATGCATCAACCCTGAAGAATAACGAACGAGACGCAAAATTATGTCAGAAATCTAAAATAGAAATACCAGGGACCTAGCTTCTTACCGTAACCACCGCTAAGTCAAAATCATCCAAGGACCCATTTCAGTGAAACCTCGAAATACATATAGTTTCTAAGCTGGATTAACACATTGCTTCTAGATCTAATACAAGACAAATGACGCGGGTCTAGACACGGGTACACTTAGGATTATGTTTTTTATCAGAAGAAGAAATCTCCTAAGAGGAATTCCACGAACAGACAAAATATTCTACTTGTCTGCCTCCGTGGTCCAGTGATAGCGTTTGCATCTGCTGATTGGGAGGTCCCGGGTTTCATCCCGGGGTCGGACAAAAAAGTTTTATCGAGTTTTGCCGAATTGTCAGTAACAGCGCGGAGACTGGGAATTTGCCCGGCATCGGCATTAGGCTCGGGCCCTCTGTGGGTGTAATATTACACCTCTGCTTATCCCTTCGGGATACAGGCGTGAGGATATAAAAAAAGAAAAAAACTTCAAGTTGGACAAACTTACAGTTTATTCAAATCTGTTATTTACATACAAGTAGTGAAAGTTTTAAATAAATTCGCTGATACTATGCTAATGTGGGCACAACTTTTCACTCCGTTAGACGTTTTGATAGTTCTGAAACTTTAAAGTATACACACATTTTGCATTATTTTTCCCTACATCTCCCTAGAGTTGTTTTATATTTAAACCTCAAAGAATATTTTTATGAGGGGAAATGTAAAAAACATGCTAATATTAGCTAGAATTTTTGCAATGTCTCGCAGTACAAACTAGACGCATTTAGATATTTTCAGGTTATTTGCTGTGGTTTACATTTTCACAAATGAGTGTAATATTTACAAGACTACATTAGAGTGTCATGTTTTTTGGGTTCATGTATGTATGTGAATGATTTATGCCACCATAATTTTAAATGACTGGACACACTTGAATGAATGGGGACTATCATTAGAAACCCACAATTACATCCAAATCTTTTCATTAATTAAGAAATTTTGGAAGGATTACATGTAGGTATTCGTGTTATAAAGGCTCATATCTACTATGAATATAAAAAAAAAAACATATTTTCTTCTAGCTTGGAATAAATATTTTTTAGTGTGTTTTGGAATTTTTGGACGATTCAATATTGTATTAACCATAATTTGTTTTGTTTAATATATTAGTAGGTGAGCAAAGAAAAAAAGGAAAAAAAAACACTTGGACTATTTTTTGTACATTACAACAGATATCAAGGTTAGCAAAACAAAAACCTTCTTTATTTTGGTTCCAAAAGCGTCAATTCTGAAATCTAACCTCGAGTTCTGTTCCAATTTATTTTAATCAATTACATTAAATGAACACTTTGTTTAAGTAATGTACTTTTCTACCTTTCAATTCGGGCGACATTTGGTAGACTCCTCCAATTTACTTCTGATTAAGTTCGTTGCGGGTTCCAAGACAGTTTAACTTTCCCCGAGACTTCACGAGTGTCAAAACTCGTTGTCATCAATGGTCACTGCTGCTGAACCTGGCTACACAAGTGACTCAGTAGTGGGAATGAGGGTGGGATTAGTCCCATTTTAAAAAAAGACGCTTCAAAAGTTCTAAATTAACGATAATACTACAGCCCGGGGACGAAGGAAGACCAAACATGATATCTTTATCTAAAGATCAGCGAATGAAAATTACTTTTGGATGTTCAAGAGTAAGGGTCGGCGCAAACGGGCCACCGACCACAGCCACTGGTGGCCAGCGACAGCCACTTAACACACTTTTTTTCATATATTTTGTATAGACGCGGCGCACACGTGTGGCCGGTGACGGCCAGTTGCTACAGAAGTAAAATATTATATGAAAACTAGTGGCTGTCACTGGCCACCAGTGGCTGTGGTCGGTGGCCCGTTTGCGCCAACCCTAAAAAAGCTTTGCGGAATCTGCTAGAGGTTATGGGGATATAATTGGGATTAGGTGGTTATTTAAACTTACACTATAATAAAAATGTTAATCGGGATTTATACCTCAGTAGATGTGACTTAACTTGTCTACATTGCTTTGTACGGCATGTAAATTTGCTAAATCCAGTTCTTGAACAAGAATTATTGGGCGCCTTTGAGGCGGACTGAGATACTCTAACACTGAATTTGGTCACTTTCACGAAAACGAAGAAAGCAGATGAATATAATTATAAATAATTGGAGGCCGGCGGGTGCACCCGCGTTATTTAATGCTACTGCTCCGCACCCGTGGCTGGCAGCATAATATTATAATAACCTCGATAAATAACTCGATAAGCTATCCAACACAAATAAAACTCACTAAATGGAAGGCTCGATTGCTGTTTACTGTAATATAATTACATTACAGTAAACAAAAACCTTGTCGATAAAACAACGAATAATATTATAAAACAAATATTCAATAGCTCTAGATGTTCACATTATTAAAACAGGGATTTAATATCAATATTGAGCATAAATAAATTTTACTAAAAGCCGTATTTACTTTGAAATAATATGTTTTTCAAATATTCATAAGTTATTCTAAAATAAAATAACATGATATGAAAGGACGACAAATTTAAATTGTAGGTAATCTTCAACTAATAGATATAGGTATAAAAAATAATATTTATTTGCAATGAAATTAAAACTATAACTAAGAGGCTATTTAGACATAAAATAAAACAATAATTTCTATACTTAAATAACTAACAAATAAAGCGATACATAAAAAAAGAAAAAGGAAATTGTGTTTTATAGATATTATGTTTTATATACTATGTATTTATATCCACCTTGTATACTTACACCCTTTCATTTACCGCTTTATACCGGTAATGGTAAGGGTGTATACAAGGTGGATATCAGCATTAATATTACTAGAGGATGCCCGCAGCTACGGCCACCTATTTTTTTCATAAATTTTCTGCCGATCCCTTAGGCATTTCAAGAAATCCCTTCCTAGTGCACTCCTACAGTCCCGAAGGAACATACATACCAAATTTTAGCTTTTTGCATACAATAATTTAGGCTGTGCGTTGCCTGTCAGACGGTCAGTAACACAAGAATTTTATATCATAGTATATAGCACAATGTTCTTCAGCCGCCTGGAAACCACACTGTGAACTCATTCTAGAACTTTAATTACGTACATCGCTGTACAAAGTATTAGCTATGGTTGTACACATATTCCAAGGTGACCTTATAATTATAATTCCATGGAAATAGGCCGAAGGGCAAATGTTGCAAATGTTACATGTTTGAGATTACCCTTAGTAGAGAATGGTTTCAGGTAGATTTTGTGCGACGTAGAAACACATAACAGCAACACACCTTCTCATATTGATGGAGATGTTTATAATAATCCAAGTAGGTGAGTTTCATTATTATCATTTATGAGAAGGCTCTTTGTTAGGAAAGGATACGAATCAGATGGCAATCTTCGACATTTTGTATTCAAAAAATGGTTTTGTAGTGTTGGTAGGAACGTAATGCGCCGACAACTAAACGATACTCCGATAATGCATATATTTTTTGGAGAATCTGTATTAAAAAGATGCAGCTGAAGTTTCACTAAAACTTTCTAAGAATGTCTCGAGATTCTATAAGCGGAAAAACCCATGCAATCAGCAAAATATTTTCCAAAGGCCATTCTTCATTAACAACACTCAAAAACAATTCCGAAACAAAACAAGATAAGAGAGGGACAAGGATAGAATAATTCCCAAGAAAATATCACCAGTTTATTGGAGACACGAGAAATATTACGTTCGACGTGCCCTCGGGAACAAAAAATATGGACAGTCGAGAGAAAAAGTCTTACGATGAATTTTACAAGAGTTCCGACTTTCGCGGTCTATAGTTTATAACCTATCCGATTGTTTGATCGAAAAAAATTGCTGACTGGACTTCCCAAGGACTTTTATTTTTCAGCAGTTTTTCGTATAATTTGGAAGAAAATTAAATAGGTTTCTAGATTCTGTTACCTCAGCCGTAACTTGTTTATTGGGTTAGTTGATTTTGTGAAAACAGAATTTACAGTTAGTTTATTTTCTTGTTCAAATGATTAGTTACACTTGACTATTCTGTTGCACCAAGCTAGACGTGAAATATAGCTTTGAAGACAAGTAATTAATAAAAATCCTGAATCACGCTATATGAAGTTTTGCACGCGAGTAATATAAAAACGAGTTCTTGATAAAAAAAATACCCGAAGTCAACAGCTAGTTATATTTTTCTCTTATAATATCTAAGTATTTTTCTTTTTTCTGGTGTATAATAAAGAATTTCTAATATACTAAATATTAGAAATTCTTTATTATATACCAGATACAATACAAATGCTACATATAACATGATACAATTTTACAAATGTACATTAGGCGACCTTATCGCTGAAGGCACTTTCTTCCAGGCAACCTTGGGATGGACTGGAAAAAAATACCCTCTAAAAACAGATAGACGCCTTTAAATATTACCGCTCAATTTTTACAATATGAAGCTTTCATCCGTCCTCTTCATTAACAACAGCGATATGGTTTTACGCAAAACCATATCGCATGATCGACGACGTCACGGCTGTCAAACTCGTGACGGCTATAAGCCCTTAAAAATACCTTGCTACCGCTACAGACCGGGTTAATCTTACCTGTAATAAAAGGCTTACAAACGACAAGGCTATATCGCGATACCAAAGGGTACGAGTACGAGCGCAGGTGTCTCTGAAACGATTTAAAGGTCAATCATGTCCATTTTATAGGGTGCATAGGGTTCCCACCATGAACATAGGGTCCCAAGCCAACCTCACCTGCAAGTGGTGCACCTGCCGATCAACGGACGAGGCTCTGGCAAACAAAATATCCCGATAAGCGGCAATAGGCTCGCCACCTATTACGTGGGATCAATACACTGGCGAAAAGTGGGCGTTTAATATGCCTCTGCCTACCCCTTCGGGGAAACAGGCGTGAGTCTATGTATGTATGTATGTATGTCATGTCCATTTTATTTTCAAGTTCATTATGTATTTCAATTTCGGACGATTTATGTGTAGCTATAAATCGTAGCAGTAATGCATGTCTTATATGCAGCTGTCCAATAAATACACATGAATCGTATCAACTTTCCTAAATGAAAAAAGATAAACTGGTAGGAAAATTGGATACAGGTGCTTTACAGAAATTTTGGGTCATGGAAGGACGTCTTAATGTTATTTTTAATTTTTAAAGGGGCCTTCTAAATGTATCCTATATCGCTTCATGGGATTTATGGATCACAGAAACTATTGTCTTGTGCAAGTATCGAACCTATGATAACTGCACACTGCGAAACAATGAAGCTTAACCAGGACGAAACCACTTTGCCATATCTATACAGTCAAAATAAAAAGTGACATGATTGAAGAATCGTTGTCAATGTTTAATGCATCCCAGAACAACTTCAATTGATTCTAACACTTTCTTATCCGACTGTATAAGGAAAGATTGTCTGCCAAAGAAAGAAGACGGTCCAGTTTTTTGCGTTCTCGTGTGGTCTTATTGGTAACTTACAAATTCATTATTTTCCTTTGCTGTACAAAAAGCCATCTGCTGGTTGTACTTTGTGGCCTTTCAGCAAATTAACGCGCAGTTCTGAATGAAACATGAGATGCAATAAAACTTTCGGGATTTTTATGTTTGTGTGTGTGTATGTATACATAGGTAAACGATGTGATTGTGTGTGCGTGTCTACGTGCTTGCGTGCGTTCGTACGTGCGTGAGTGTGTGTGTGTATGTGTGTGCGTGTGATTTATTTTTCTCTACATGTATATAATAGGTATGTTTAGCGTATGCGTATTGCTTAATTTTATTATTAATAGTAAAATATCGTTCACATATTAATTTATCATGTTTTCAAATTGGATTTTTATCGGAAGAATATGTTTTTATCCCAGTGAGGCTTCTCACTTCAGATATATTTGTTGACTGGTTTATACCTACAGCGTAGAGAACGCACGTACTTACGTAATTTGTCCTTTTCATGATACCTTGTACACAAAATTAATCGTTTTAGAAAATAAAAAAACATAATTTACTTTGACATTTGAGTAAACTTTGTATACTTAATGTTTAGTAGTTCTTGTATCAAAAACTGTAAGACCAGCATAACACATTTTTCAATACTCAGAATGTATTATACATATAATGCATTTAGTTTAAGACGATAAATAGCGGTGAAAAAGAACTTGAGTTAAAATTCTTTAAACTTTATTTGCAATGCAACGATGTAGATGCTGCAACTGTGTAAATAAAAATAACATAATATTTTTTTATTTAAACTGCTTAAATATTTATATCTATTTATAAAGCAGATGGCTTAGGCATCGCATAAATCCTCCTCATTACTGTCATAGGGTAACGTGCTGAAAAAGCTGGTATCAGACCATTTGGGTAAAGGAAAAACCAGCCTTCTGATCACGTGAAATGCGACTCTATTGTTTTATGTCATGTTCTACTTATGTTTACCAAATAATTCCCATAAGCCGTTAAAGTATAAGTTTATAAAATTAATAATATTCTACCACATACACACATCACCATCTAGTCCCAAACTAAGCAGAGCTTGTACTATGGGTACTAGATAATGGATAAACATACATATATACTTTTCTTTTTGTAAATACATACATATTATACATAGAAACACCCAGACCAAGAAAAGCATCCATGTTCATGCACACAAAGGTTGACTTGAGCGGGAATCGAACTCGCGACCTTCGGCTTAGCAGTCGCTTACACTCCCGCTACGCCAACCGTTCGTCCATATATTAAGTATTAGTGCACCCACTTTTTTAGGTACCTTATCATTTTGTATTGTATGCAAAGCTATGCAAAGCTATACGATATTCAGGAAATTGTCATAAGACAAAAGTCTTTTTACTTCCTATAACTATAACTAGCTTGTTATAAAATCTAAACTAGCCTCATTACCCCATACCTAATTTGATACAACTTGAAGAAAATTGCATAAAACAACAACACTTTAATAATTGAAAACAGCTCTCCACTTTCACCAATAATCCCAAAATCAAGCACTGCGGTTGAACAAAACATTTTTGTAAACACACATTTATAAGCAGCGTCTCCACACAAGTTATCCCAACCTAGCACCACCGTAGAGCAATACTATCAACAAGCAACTTTATTGTACACAATTTTGTTACCTAAATACCCTTCGGTTGGGTTAAGCTCTCCCTCACCGTTTTGTGTACAAAACTTCGCAACTACGACTATTCTATCAAATTAACTACAGCTGATTATGGCAGACATAATATGAGTGCCGACAAAAATGTTTATAAAATGTGTTGCTAAATTATCGCACAGTAAGGCTGGATTTTTGAAGTTATGTAGATGATGCTTCAACGTTGTTTTGTGTGGTAAGCAGATTATCTACATAAATTAGCTGGTTTATACTTATTACATATGTTAGTTATAAGACTTAAAAGTAAGGTTCCTTCAATGCGCCTGCTTCAAATCTAAATCGATCTTTGAATAAATTAAAGCTTTTTGCGGCGTTTCATTTTCTATTTAAGCACAAAAAATCTAAACTAAAAACATAAAGGTATTATCTTTATCTCACCCACAGTTTATTGATTCTACAATTATATTGACCAATGCCAGCCACCAACTACATGAAGAAGAGATGCGGTGTTGCCAGGTTGCCGTCCTCCCTATCCTCTGCGGCCGCTGGGTGTTTTGGCGGCGGAGCCCAACACCTTCATCCACCGCCAAGGAGGTTGTGGCCTTCGGGCTATTCGCCGGGGTGTCAGGGTAGAATGTTCGACTGCACAGTTGGCGTAGTGTTTTAAGCGGCCGCCTCACCGCTTGACACTGCGCCGAGTGTTGTGGGTTCGATCCAAACACGAGACAACTCTTTGTGTAATTCACACATTGTTGTTTCGAGTCTGGTTGTTCATAGTGTCCGTTAGCTGTAAGTTTGGAAAGTCCCCCGCGACATAAAAAGAAAAAAAAGAATACTGACGCGACCCCCTGGCGCCCCTAAAATGGCGTGGAAGTATGTGCTGTGGTTTTAGTGGGTAGTACGGCCTTGCACTCCAGCCGTCGATTCCCACATACCCCCCGCTTTTCATCTTGCGGGGGTATGCGTAAATGCATTTCCACACGGAGGAAAACAAAAAGTCACCAACTATATTCTAATTTTCATGTTCCCTTCCAGATCCATTAGAAATCATGGAAAATATGAAATCTAGTCTAGTTGTATATTTTCATCATTATTTTCGATCTTCTCTTTGCTGTCCCTGGGACGGAAGATAATACATATTGTGCGAAATATTGAAGGCCAAGCAAACTCTAGTAATCATATTACAAGCAAAGCTACAGAAATAAGTTATATAAACTCCAATGACATACTTAAAATATTATAAACAAATATTCTCATTTTCTCCTTTCACATCGCTCGTAATAATCCTAGCACATTCAAATGCATTTAATTTACAAGCACAACATACATAAATAGTGTAAGATGTAGTACAATAATTAATATACCTTGTGGTTTTACCCTACAGCAGATAAAATAATTACTTTAATGTGGCTTGCATAAGTTGTATTTAAGTTTTATAGCCTATTTAGTTTTTGCGACTTATATAATCTTTCTCTTTTTATTTAGAAGCCTTTTCTAAAAATTATTTAATTTTATTAATGCCAGGTAATATTTTTATTTAAGCACATCAAATTACCAGGAGTTATCTTAATATATATAATCCTTGCGTTACTGACTGACTGACAGACACGCTACAGCCGAAACTATTTTGCGCAGGAAGCTGAAATTTGCCATGTGTATTCCTTGGGGACCGTAGGGGTGCACTAAGAAGGGATTTCTCGAAATTCCCACGGCATCGGCCAAAATGGGTAAATTTAAAAAAAATGCGGGCGTAGCTGCTGGCGTCCTCTAGTTATTAAATAAGTTTGCAGAAAACTGATTTAATCTTAGATATGTCTGAAATTTCAAAAGTTAGGCTAGGTCAAATTACTATAGAAACGAATCATAGCTAAGATTACAGCAGCAAACCAGTCTTCTTTATTTCATGCGGCCAACTATTATCATTAATTTTGCCAATCGAATATTAGATAGAAAAGATGTAGAAAGATGGCCTAGACGCCTACAAATAGAGCTGGCTTGAGATGCATGCGACAATAAAGTTTAGTATGGAAAATATTTGGCATAAGCTATAAAAAGAAATTATATTAACAGCAAGTCAATTCACGTTCTGAACTCTGCTATCATAATCAGCGAGGACGTACAAACCCCTCATATTAAAATAGAACTTTAATTAATCTAAAGCAGAAGCCTCGTGTGTTATTCATTCGGTGAGTTAGGGATTCTTAGAAATGCGGTGTTGCAGTCAATTATTTTGACTTTTCTCTCTAGAACAATTTAAAGTAAAAGCAGTAATTTATGAGTCAAGGTTTATCCAGGGAATCCAAGCTCCTGTAGGTTATGTTAACATTTTATATACAGGCCTTCTAGTGAGTTGATGACATCATCATAAAAAGTAATCACCGATATGTAGAGAATCCAAAGAAAATTTTGTTCATTTTCTTTTAAGCATTATTCATGTTCATTTTTTAAAACTGACCACCTCCGTGGTCCAGTGGATAGCGTATTCGACTGCTGATCGGAGGTCCCAGGTTACATTCTAGGGTCGGGCAAAAGTGTTACTGGGTTTTTCCGAAAACTCAGTAGCAGCACGGAGTCTGGTGATGTGCCCAGTAACGGTAATAGGCTCGCCCCCTATTACGTTGGACCTAAATATTCATAGTGAAATGTGGGTGTAATATTACGCCTCTGCCTACCCCTTCGGGGATACAGGCGTGAGAATATAAATATATTTTTTTTTAAATATATAGGGCAAAGCACATGCGCTACAATTTAACCACAAAACATTATGCGATCATCGTTTCTCTCTGCGTTCGATCGAGAAATCCAAATTGCAGAATTTGCGGCATTTGTTTCGACATCGCGTTAAGTTTTAGCGACTCTTTGCCTTCGATCTTCATAATTAGATGCTGATGCACTTGAGCATTCACTTGTAATGACCATTCTTACGAATGTTACGAAACAGAAAAAATAACGGCAACGTCATAAAGTATATTCTATAGAATTGACTGTAAATTTGCTTCAAGCTTTTTGCCGCTCATAGCATTCGCGAGAAATTGTCGCCATGTTCGGCTCTGATCGTTGTTCATTTCAACACATTTAAAAACGTCGAATTCAAGACGTTCTCTTACAAGTGAGTGACTTAATTACGCCAAGCTTGACATCAAACCCTACTCCAACTGAATTGGCCAGCGTGATACTGCAAGCCAAATCCTCCTATTGACCCACAACTAAAACAAAATGAGGCCTATGAACAGCAGTGGACTGCCAAAGTCTGTGCGATTAAAGAATAGCGTTGAACACAAAAAAATTTATAGTCACCATATTTACAGCCTCAGGCGTTAGCATATAGCATTGAGATTCCAAGAGCGACTAGTTTACCAGCCACCGACGCTAAAAGAAGCACATGTGCTATCCCCCTTACACGAAACTACATTCGTTCTCAGAAAATCCAGCACATTATAATGCAGATCACAATGTAAGGCACCGAATCCATTTATAATCAATCTTATAGAAATCTCCCGCTGATATGCAAGAGTAATATAAAAATTTTAAATTCCAATAGGTTCTTTATAATATTCTCATTAAAATTAGCTTCTTTGTAGGCTTCTTATTTGAATATTCCATTTTGGATATACTTCGAGATGGGGGCTTGATTCAAACGCGTTCAATACATGATTCAAATCTTGCCTTTGGTACGTATGTGATTTATGTGAGAGTTCCGCGGCTGCGACATTTTCTTGTTATTAAGTGAAGTCAACGGATGGAAGTTGGTCACGGATTGTACTGCAGTGAAGCTACAATCCTTTTAGGAGTGGATGTGACGGCTGGGTAGGCATTTATTGATCACTTTTAGTGTAGGGTTTACGGTGAGATCCAAGTTTCTGGTTTACAATTTTTTTATATGCCTGTGCATTGTTTAATGCTCCTAAAGTACACCATAGGCTTGTTTATAAAACAACAAGTAGTAATCATAGTATTTTCTTGGATTTACGCGAATGTTACACATTGAAATTAAACTACAGGTTACGGATTTTATCGCGGTATTTTGGTTTCACTGTTATTACCTTTTAACCGAATGATCTAGAAACTACATTTTTATTACTAGCCGACATTTCGAGTTCTTTACAGGATTCATATTCACGGCAGACTGAGGTCATTTTTGTCTTAATATCTTGAATGTATAAGTTATCTCAAAGTACCGGAACATTTTTCAACTATTGGGTTACTATTTACGCAGAATGAGCTCACAGTGTCCTTAGGTCTTCTGGTGACTTTGTCCTTCTTGGGTTTCATTAGCCGTATGACAGGGTCCAAGCTGGAGGAACATTCCAACCTTCTTCCCTATTGAAATTAGGGTGTTTTTTAATTTCTATAGCCTCATGTATCATCCTTGGAAGAAAACGGTGTTCTTTTGCGTGTATCTGTGGTTTATCAAATCGCAGGTGGTGGTAGGGTCCTTGTTCCACATGTTCTCACACAGCAGACTGTGTTGAGCGTTTATGTTTTATGTCAGCTATATGTTCTTTAAGTCAGATGCCTATGCTTTTCTTGGTTTGTCCAATGTTTGGAAGCCCACATTCACAGTCTATTCTGTAGACAACGGCCTCTTGCAAGGGTAACTGACACTTAACTGTTGGTAGAAATTGACATATCTTCTTTGGTGGCTTGTAGTAAGTTTTGATTAAAGCTCGCTTCAAGATGTAGCCAATTTTGTCGGTAACGGCCTTGATGTATGGGAGGACAGCAGGTTGTCTTTCTACTATGGCTGGTTCTTTCATTCGGTTTAAATGTAATAACAGTGAAACCAATATAACGCGATAAATTCCGTAAACTGTAGTTTAATTTCAAAGTAGTACTCAGTTAGCACTCTAGTAAAGTCTAGTATGATCGTCTTAATTTCACCGTGTAAGGCGAGTTCGGCGATTTTAATTACGCCCGGCAGATTGAGTGTAATTTCCTATCTATGTCATTATCTTCGCTAACTGAATTGATTAGGAATTCTAAAATAGAAGTCTACAATTTTATAAAGAACAAAAAATATGTTAAATGATAAAAATATTTGCGGTTAATACATAGAAGCGAAACCAACCTTTCGCAACGCAAAATGAATTCCAAATTTTCTGTGTCTCGATTTGATAACATTACGTTTTAGCATCTCAGTATCTACGTTGATTTCATACATACATACATACATAGACTCACGCCTGTTTCCCGGAGGGGTAGGCAGAGACTACGGAACGCCATTTGCAACGATCCTGACATACCTCACTTGCTTCACTCACTCCCATCAAGTTTCTCATGCATGCTCTTCTGTTAAGGGTACTTCTGACTTGTCCTTTTTTCAGGATGTCTCCAATCTGGTCATAGAACGTTCTCCTAGGTCTTCCCCTTTGTCCTGTCCCATTCACACTAGCCTGATATATCTTTTTTGTCAGTCTATCGTCATCCATCCTCTCCATGTGCCCAAACCATCTTAACATGCCTTTCTCAATGCTTGTCACTACATCTTCTTTTACCCCACACCACTCTCGTATCACATAATTCTTTACTCTGTCGGTCAAAGACACACCACACATACTTCTCAGTGCTCTCATTTCTACAGCATTTATTCTACTTTCAAATCTCTTCTGCCATACCCAACTTTCACTACCATACATAAGGGTAGGCACTAACACACCTCTATGTACAGCCAAACGTGCCTTTTTGGACACGTTTTGACTGTTCATAAACGCCTTCAGAGCTCCATTCACACAATTACCTGCATTAACTCTCCTTTCAATATCTGCTTCATTCTTACCATCTCTTGTAAACAACGTACCTAAGTAAACAAACTCATTCACTTGTTCCACTCGCTGTCCATCGATCAAAACATTACAAGCCGTAACGCATTCCTCCTTTTCAAAAACCATAACTTTCGTTTTACTTACATTCACTTTCATTCCTTTCCTTTCTAACGCACAATGCATGATTGTTACCATCTCCTGCAACTCCTCCGTTGAAGATGCAAGTATTACCTGATCATCAGCATAAAGGAGGCATTTGACGAGTAACCCATTCATCCTTAATCCGCAGTCACTATGTTTTAAATCTTGCAAACAACTGTCCATGAAGAGGTTAAACAGCCACGGCGACGCTACACATCCCTGTCTAACACCTTTATCGATGGTAAACCAGTCAGTGTATGCCCCGTTTATCCTCACACAAGCTCTAGAATCCTCATAAAGGGATTTCAGAGCTCGAATGAGGCTGCTGTCCACCCCATTCATTGACAGCACCGACCACATTTCATTCCTTACCACTTTATCGTAAGCCTTTTCCAAATCCACGAATGCGCAATAGACCTTTTGACCTTTGGCCAAAAATTTTCCGGCTATGCTTCACAAGGAAAAGACCTGATCCGTGCATCCCATACCCTTTCGGAATCCCAATTGTACATCCCATTTTTTCTTGTCGGTTACTTCTATAACTCTTTCAATAAGTACCTTTGCATACAATTTGCCAACAATGCTGAGAAGGCTAATGCCTCTATAGTTTTTGCAGTCTTGATGCGAGCCTTTTCCTTTATAAAGAGGCACAACTACAGCTGTGGTCCAGTCATTAGGTACTCGGCCGGTGTTCCAACACAAGTTATATAACCGCTGCAACTGACCAACTATGATGCCCTGTCCAGCCTTCAGCATTTCGACTGTAATCCTATCATATCCTGCAGCCTTACCTACTTTCATACTTCCCAGTGCCTTCACGATCTCATCCACGCTAATAACGCTTTCATCATTGCTATCATTACAATTCACTTCAGCTATCGGTGTCTCTATCGCCGTTCTTTCGAATAAACTTTCAAAATACTCTTTCCATCTCTTCAGCACGCACAATTCACCATTTACTATACTTCCATTCTCGTCTCTGATGGATGTGTGTTCTGAGGATTGAGTTCTTCCTCGAACTGCACGAACGGATTTCCAGAAAAACTTAATGTTCCTCTGGAAATCGTCAGATAATCTGCTATCAAACTCATCTTTCTTTTCCTCTTTTTTCCTTTTAACCATTTCTTTCACTATTCTTTTTGACCTAACAAACTCCTTTTTTGCTTCATCTATGTCTACACTCGTTGCTTTTCCCATTGCTGATTTCATATGAAATTTAAATTCGAAAGACTGACTAAATAACACTAGTCCTTATTATATACGCATACAGTACTTTTGATTCTCTCTCCTATATCCCAAAATGGCGTCTTCTGTATTAAATTTCGACTAATTTTTCTCAAATGTTTAAATACGCAATTTGCTTTATATATTACGCTTGTTTAATTTTTGGTTACAAGAAATTATTACGAGTATGTATAAGACTAAAACTGTAGTCATATAATTTCCTACTCTACGATTTCTTCTAATTATAATATTTGTTTGATCTGTGTTTTCGTTAGCCAAGAAATAGGTACGGCATTTATGAATGACCTAGGGTCTATCCGATATGTCTATTGATTGAGCTTGCGGCATACGTCGACCTTGGAAGCAATAGGCATGAACCCTGTCATTTCTATCTGGCAGGCAAAATATCCATCAGCTCAATACCTAGGATTAAAGTGGTAATTAAGCTATGCCATTGACCCTTAGAGTATACATAACCATAGACTATAACCAGATCATACTCAGAAGCGCTTTATGGTTATATTTATTATACACTAAGCATTGATCCCAAGGAAACATGTTGAAACTACCGCAATATTCTAGACTTTCAAATCTCGATATGCTACTTACTCTTTTAAAACTCTATTAATTAACAGGTAGTAGAGCCTTGCTGATTTCAGCATTAATGGGCCAGCACGACCGGGGAAGTACTACCCTCTCACAGAAAATCGACGTAAAGTACCAGTACCTAAACTATTGCATTTCGTTCGGTGAGTGAGAGTGCCGGAGGCCCTATCCCCTATTCCTTCTCCCTCATCCCTCTCCTCATCCTATCCCTTTTGCCAACCCACAGGGCAGCAATGCACTTGTGACTCCTGTGGTGTTGCTTGTGTCCATGGGCGGCGGTAATTGTTTACCATCAGGCGATCCGTCTACTCGTTTGCCACCTATTACTATAAAAAAAATAGTCTCCTCGGGATATCTAAATGTTCTACTCAAAATACAGAATACAAATTATATGAGTTATAAATCTCTGTATTACATAATATTGTAATTAGCGTTTTGTGTCTTCGCAAACTGTTTGCGTATTTCCATATTATTCACGCAATGTACACTAAAACTGAATACATTAATTCAAATTCAGTCAGTTTCCTATTCGAAATAATTTGGTGTGATTATGAATGTACATAATTATAGGCCCGGTAGCTGTGTACAGATTTCGGGGATTGTGTTACACTATTTTGAACTATGTTATATACAACCCTTTATCTTATAAATAACTAGACTTCGCTCTTGGCTTCGCCTGCGTGAATTGTACACTTTTCTTACGAATCACACTTTCTATTGGAAAACTGTAAAAATTCCGTTGATTCGAGCGTTTTTGAATTTATAGCGATCTAGACAGACAGAAGAAAAGGGAACTACATTTTATAAAAGGTATACTTAGATAGTAATATCAGCTCTAAATTATATAGGGCTGAAGTTTGTAAACTGTTTCACTGCTGAACAACAGCCCCTTACCACTATGGGAAGCGTTAGTTTTGTCTTTTTCGAATTATTTCATCTGGGTGATATCAGCTAGGCGACAACATTCTCAGGTAACATGAGGATATCAAGAAGATTACTTTGTTTACCCAAGTGATATCACCCAGACGAACAAGTTTGCCCGGGTGTCTTCAAACCTTCACGTTCGAATAAAACAGCATGTTGCAACCTTTATCAGTCAATAGCCAGTCAGACATTTTAATCTCTAAATTATTCACAGAACAAACGTACTCTAGGTCAAACACTATTTCTAAAAATATCGCCTATCAGCTCGGCAATAGAGCTACGATCGTTACTAAAACATCAGTCATTAAACAAAATATAATATTCGTTTTAGCTGTGATACAATAAATGGATGTCACAAAAAACGACCACCTAATATCGTGTAATCTATATATTATAAGGCTGGAGTGTTGGTCTAGTTAGTTACAGGGTTAATAAATCGGAAATAGTAGGCTTGACTTCCTAGAGCAAATCAAAGTGTGATGTGCACGATGATTTATTCGGGTAAGGGTGTAATTTAGCAATCATTTCTATGTATTTAAAAAAGCTATAGTCTATTTATCGGTCGGCTTAGTTGCCTAAGTACATGTTCTGTTTATGAAACAAGTTCATTTTGCCTGTCTTTATCGCGACAGCTAAGTTGTTTACAGATTAATAAATATTTAAAATACTGTGAATAAGATGAAACTACAATTTAGTTTAAGTGAAGAATCATACGAAACGAAAACGCGACATTCAAACCAACCTGAGAGCTTTTTGGGTTTCAAGTTGCTAACTACATTCTAAAGTGTACCGTTAAAACCATTACAGTGTCAATTTAGCATTTATATACTTAACAGTATAAATATATCCAAGCACACCATTATCAAAATCACCAACTATTCCACAAAACAAAAGAGCCTCCCAACGGGGCCAACTAGTGTTTTGTCACAATATCCTCAATAATAAACAGTGAAGCCTTCCATTTCCTACTCCGTCCGGTTGAAACTCAAGCATTATTACACGAAAACACCATAACGCACTTTCTATTGCCCTCGTTCGCATCCCACAAAATAAATGGAATGAGGCACATCTATAAAAGTATATATTTCAAGTCCTGTTAAGTTTGTCGCTTCGCTGGACCGAGGAATTACTCGGCAGTCCCTGTCATTTTGTATTTTATTTACAGTTTTAGAGACGGCTCACACTAAGCGGAAATTATGCTATTTTGATTTATAAATTAATAACTAATAGATAATTGGTGACATAAATTAGGACAATAAACATTACTTTTATAATTTTGCTGATAACAAATGTAACGGAATCCTATGGAACCCAGGCTGATTAATATTTTAGTTTTCTACCAACTGGGTTTAAATTGTGAGAGGGCCCCCAGTGGCCCTGATCAAAGCGCCCCTCCTCCGCGCATAATCTATGACACTCGTCCAGGTCTGACGGGACATGTCTCTACTGACAGCATTTACCAAGTGTAAACACTTCTAAGAGTGAAAAGAGGACATCAAATAATATATGTCTTTAATGGGATTGCCTCGCTTCTAACTAGATAACGATGCCTAGCAGTACCCTGAATACCACATAGTTAACTATCCACCATTCATAACCACACACCCACAAGCGAGATATGTGAAACCTCTCCGCTCTCAATCTCACACGCTGGGTGCCGAGGCAGAGCCGAGGTGACTCGTACCAGACCGTGGTCACAAATCAAGCATGTGAAACCCCTCCGCTCTCAATCTCCGGTAGCTGTGTATCGGGGCAAAGCCGAGATAACTCATACCAGACCTGCGTACACTCTTACCTCTCCGCAAGCCTAATATCCTAAGCTAATCACACATACGCAGATCCACTGGCAGGATACTTGTATTCTCTCCGCTCTCAATCTCCGTACGCTGGGTCGCGGGGCAGAGCCGAGAACACAACCATCAAACCGTGGCGTACATATATCACACTCTCTCGGTCATACAGGACCTACGCTAAGCCAAGCGCACCCAGTCAGTCAGTCTGTAATCGTTATTATATAACTAACTATTATAAACTGATATATTATAACAAATTCTACCAAACATATTAATAAATAACATTGTTTATAGTAATTTATTCAGCCTGGGATATCAGTACATACATATTTGTAATGTGTAATTAAATAAAACTTATACAATGACCTTTACTGATTAAATTTAAGTATCAGGTACTCACCGGGATCAACAGCGTCATACCTCGTTAGGACTTCTCACCCGGTAACCGATACTCTGCCACTCGTCGCCCTATACTTTTTCTTGAAGCCCGCTCGTCTCGTTCCTTGTTAGTAATTAGCACTTATTCTCAATACTTGCCGAATACTCTTTCCGCGCCTAGATCTAGGTACGTTTCGTGCCTCCAAGCCAACTCTCCGCCACCCCTGCGCATACTTCCCAACCTAACTCGCCGCGTCTCTACGTCAACCGCCGGGATCCGCCTAGCTTCGCGTACTCACATCGACCATCTCCAAACACCACAAAACCGTATTTCCTAAACTACCACGCCACGCTTTCCGGAGATCTGTCAACCTCCGCGTCCTAAGACCCACTGTCCCGTACTTCCTCAACTACCACACCACGCTGTCCTGGGACGCAACTCGCTCCGCCTCCTAAGATCGACTGTCCAGTCAAACACCACCAACGCAACGCCTCTCGAACCCTTACTACCTGACAGGGTCTGTCTCTTATCGTTGATCCCTTTTTTATGATCCTCAACTTTACCGCATGTGAACATTACAGTGCCAATATTTTCTCATATTTCATGGCTATTTCTTTACTCATATGCCTGTCACATAATTCTTATAAATTTGTCAAAAAAACTATTGGAATTTATGAGTTTACTAATTGCATTACGTTGGCGCCATCGTAGCGACAAGACAAACACATGTGGAAACAAGTATACGACTTAAGGACTATATATTATTATTTAATTTGGTGTAGCCAGTAACACCATTACACAATAAACTAGTATAAGTAGTAATGCGGAGTTTTGAACAATAATTAGGTCGATAACATAAAATTGCTAGTTTAAATTTTTCTACAGTTTCATAAGTAAGATCCCAAACAAATTTAACAGACTTACTGTTATAAGTCTGCTTACTGTTGTAAGCTGAAGCCAAAAAAACATGTAATTAATTTATCTTACCCTGACAGTGAAATATATTGATTAACAAGTTTAAATTCTCGTACTGAATGCAGTGCCTAAAAATAGAAGATTACAATATAACTCCAAAACGCAACGTTTCGCTCCAAATGGCTCCATCAGATGTGAGCCAGCCATTAATAACTTTCGTCGACTGATTAATCATTTTGGTAAACAGCTTTTGCCGCAAGTTATTTAATTGCTCGCTGTTTTTTTAATCAGCTGGTATCATGCCTTTTAAAATTTCTTGTTGCGCTTTTAACGAGTGCAAATTGTACTTTTAAACGTTTTAAGCTCACTGTTGCTTCTTTTCTTTTCGTTTGTAGTATTTTTCTCAATTAAAAAACCTTTAAGAAACGACTTCCGATAAAGAAACTGCATTTTGCCTGAAGTTTGTTTTAATGAGTAATAATTGACTGCATTGTATTATACTTACTAGGAAATGCCCACGGCTACGATTTCTTCCCGATTATAAAGAATGAAATCCCTTCTTAGTGCAACCCTTTGCTTCTCAAGGGACCACACATGCCAAATTACAGCTACTTATTTCGACTGTGCGTTGTCTCTCATTCAGTCAGTAAATTTAAATCAACGTCTAAAATAGATTATCCCAGAGATATATTATTTTATCTTTATCCATGTATATAATTATACAAAACATAACGTGTTAAATCGATGTCTGCTTTGGGCTCCTTTTCCAGAACCCTTGATTAAAGGGTTTGCCTAACACATTTTCGCCGAAATACTCGAGACTTTTTTTTTTATTTCTGCCGAACAAATTGACTCCATGCTGCCTGATGTTAAGCAGTCATTGAAGTCCCATAGTGATGGCCATCATCCCAGCAGCCAGCATGGCATTATGGCACGATGGCTCACCTTGACGGTCTTGAGAAAAGCTTTTTCACGCCCCGCTTAAAGGACCCAGGATCATAAGTGGAGGGAAACACGTGGGCTGGTAAAGAGTTCCACATCTTAATGGTACGGCAGAGATAAGAGGCGCTGAACCGTTTGGTGCGTGACGGTATCTGTTCTACCGTGTAAGAGTGGCACCTCAACCCAGCACGTGTCGTTCGGGATAGGAAAAGAGAGGGTGGGATAAGTTGAAAGAGCTCTTCGGAGCACTCACCGTGATAAATGCGATATAAGACAGTCATTGAGGCTACGTCTCTGCGTAATTGCAGTGACTCAAGAGTCTTAGTGGCCCCTGGATCCTCAATGATACGGACAGCACGCCGCTGCAACCTATCGAGGGCGTCCAATAAGTACTGAGCGGAGCCATTCCAAAGGTGAGAGCAGTATTCCACGCAGGAGCGAACCTGGGTCTTGTATAACAGACACAACTGCTCCGGCGTGAGAAACCTCCTCACCTTGTTCAGGACTCCAAGTCTCCGAGATGCGGATTTGATGACACCCTCGATGTATTTCTTCTGGTTGAAATTTCTGCGTGTGTCCATACCCAGGATATTGAGGCTGTCTTGAATCGGTGGTGGAGTGTCCAGAAGAGAGGGATAGGGAAGGAATGGAGATACCTTGTGCTGTGAATGCGCACACCTGTGTTTTCTTGGCGTTGAACTCGACCAGGCTCTCATCACCCCAATGCGGGATGCAATTCAGAACCCAGTCAAGCTCAGCAACAAGTGTTCGCTTGCTTAGCCGCAGGGTGTCCGAGATATCGCCCATGTACAGTACTGTCATCTGCATAGCAATGTATGCCCCCAAAAGTGAGCATATCATTGATATGCAGAAGAAAAAGCGTGGGCGATAACACGGACCCCTGAGGCACACCAGCATTCACCTGGAGAAACTTCGAAGACTCACCGTCACAAAGGACTCGTATACGGTGCTCATGCAGGCAGCTGGCAACCCAGATGCACAATCGAGGCGGCAAGCCGTAGGCTGGAAGCTTGGAAAGAAGCGCACGATGCCAGACTCTATCGAAGGCTTTGGCGATGTCGAGACTAATAGCCAACGACTCCCCATGCCTGTCCATCGCCTCACCCCAAAGGTGAGTGACATACGCTAGAAGATCACCCGTTGATCGTTTTGGTCTGAAGCCATACTGACGATCACTGATGAGAGAGTGATCTTCTAGGTAGCGAACGAGTTGGTTGTTGATTAATCATTCAAACACCTTGCAGAGGATAGGGGTGATAGCAATGGGTTGATAGTTGCCCGGATCAGAACGATCCCCGTTCTTGGAAATCGGTTGTACGTTCGCCTCTTTCCAAGCCTGCGGCACTACGCCAGAGGCATATGATATGCGATACAGGCGTGTAAGCATTGGAGACAACTCAGCTGCGCATTTCCTATGCACAACTACTGCAATTCCGTCAGGTCCACTGGCTTTCCGGACATCGAGAGATCGCAGTGTCACGCGAACATCGCATTGCCTGATTTTAATATCGGGCATGGAGTGGCCGCAGTAGGGAATCGAAGGCGGCTGCGCACTACGACCATCGATTCGGGATTTGGCCGCAAAGAGATTGACAAGCAGGTCAGCTTTCTCTTGCGGCCCAGGGGCCAACTTCCCACCACCTCCTCATGGCCCTACCCGCCTTGCGGCATACGGGCCGAATCATGGGAGGAGCGCGCAGTACTTGCGTCTGCTCTTTCCCGCGCGCTCGTTCTTGACTCCCTACAAATTCTTTATCCTGTCCCTGTTCTTTATGCATTCTCCCCTATTGGGGCAGCACACCACATAAAACGGCACTTCGCGTTCGCGCAGGCAAGTTATCTTTCCAGCTCTCTATGCTTTTTGTGCCAAGAGTGCGCGAACGCGCGCAATCTGCCAAAACCCTCCGTACTGCCTACTAGGTCTTGATACCATACTGGGCCCGCAGACTCCCGCAACCATCCGTCCAGCATCCTGTTACGCTCTTCCGCGTATAGAGGGCACTCCCACAAAATGTGATTCCTGTCTTCCTCCGGCGAGCCACAATAGCACTCCGGGCTGTCACCTAGCCGCATGTCAAACAGGCGTCTGCGGAAGCATCCATGGCCTGTGAGCACCTGTGAGGTGATATAATCAGGCTCGACCCACCCCTGGGAAAGCCTATCCCCTACATGGGGAAAGAACTGCCGGAGCTCGGCTCCCTTGTCCTCGGACGACCATCGCGCCTGCCACTGAGCAACGACAAGCTCAGTCAACTCCCTTTTCAGAACCCTGCGCTCCTTGCCGACCAACCCTAGACCGTCCTGCGCGAGGCGCCCAGCACGAACGACCTCCAGGTCCGCCGGGAGCACTGCGGCGAGCACGGGCAGCGCCGCGGTACTGACGGACCTGTAGGCCTTCGTCAACAGAACCAACGCCGGACGCTGCGCACGCAGCAGCGCCGCTTTAACAGTGTAGTGTGACGAGCGTCGCCACCATACGGCCGCAGCGTATGTCATAATAGCCACATATGTACCCATGTACAACATTTTTAAGGCCTTATATTTAGTGCCCCAGGTCGATGCCGAGATCCTCGACATCTTCCCGAAGGCGTTCACGGCACGGGAGCCGGCTAATTTCACATGCGGCACGTAGGAGCTAGCCTCGTCAATTTCCACGCCCAGCAGACTCGCACTACTCACCCGTGCTACTGAAGCCCCATCCATGCGGACCGTAGGAGGGCGCTTGAACTTGCCCTTTATCGTTAAGGTTTTAGATTTTCCGGCAGAGAAGGCGAGTCGGTTTCTCTGCCCCCATTCACTCACTGCCCGGAGTGAGAACGCGGCGTTCCGCTCTATGGCCGCCCTGGATGAGGCTTCAATAACCATGGTGAGGTCGTCGGCATATGCTACCATGTGCACACCCCCCGGCATCGGCAGTCGTAGAACGTCGTCGAGCAGGACGTTCCAGAGCGTTGGTCCCAGCACCGAGCCTTGTGGGCAACCCATAGTGGATCTCTTCCACACCACCTGGTGACCCATGAACATACCGATAGTACGGTCTGTGAAATAACTGATTATTGTTTTGTATATGTTTGGTGGACAGCCACCCTGTTTGAGTTTTAGTAGTATCATGGGCCACCAGGCGTTGTCGAAGGCCCCCGATATGTCAAGTAGAACCAGCTGAACATAGCTTTCGGCGGTACTCGTGGCTCGGTTCAGCACTGCGTTGAGCGCCGTCACCGTAGACTTTCCACGCCGAAAGCCATGCTGAAGCGGCGAAATGCTCCGGTGCAGGCAAGGGGCGCAGGTTATAATTAGCCGCTCCAAGATTTTGCCCAAGATGGACAACAACGTAATCGGCCTATAGGCCTTAGGGTCAGACAACGGCTTGTCGTTGCCCTTTGGCAGGACAACAAGGCGTCCGATCTTCCAAACCGACGGGAAAACTCCTTCCTCAATGCACGCCGAGTATACAGCCAGCGTTTCCACCTTACTAACGCTCCAGGCGCGTTTTATGATTTTGGCAGTTAGTCCATCAATACCAGGGGAGGTGTTAGGCAGATGGTTTATTATGTAATTCAGTGCCTGTTCAGTAGGGCGCTCACTATTGCTTCCCGAGGGGGCGCACGCCGCCATTATCCTTACCTGCCGATGGTATACTGTGTCCCGGCTGGGGTCGTCATCGGGGCAGAGTGTATTCAGTAGGGCGGACATCGTCTCCCTAGCCGTTCCTGTATGTCCCTCCATGAGTTTGAGTCCGTGCATGACCTTTGCGGGCGGTCTAAGTCTGCCCGTCGCGGCTCTGTATGCCAAGCCCCACGGGTCCTCGTTGCCGGAATCAGCGATCTGTCGGAAGTATTTGATTTCGGCTTCCTTCATAGCTTCTTTGTATTCCCGCCGTGTATTGCGAAGATGATTGTGCAGGGGACTATCCGTGACGCCGCCCAATCGGCGTGACTTCTGCCACGCACGCCTGGCGTTGTATACCTGGCGCCGCATGTCGTCCAATTGTGTAGACCACCACTCGTACTTCTTCGAAACTTTCTTCCTAGCCTCACCCAGTGTGTCCTGAGCCGTGGCCACAAGAGTGTCCGTGTACTGACGGCTTAGTGCTTCAGCCGGCCTTCTGGTGCGGAGCTTACCCAGCCTATATTGGAGAGTGACTGAGAAAAGCTCCCAATCCACCCCCTTGTCCCGAAAGCGCCGCGGTTCAGTGTTGGGCAGCTCGTCCTTACCCCTCGGTCTAGAGGAGTCGATGGTCCACGTGATCAGCTGGTGGTCACTGATACTGGCACCTTCATGCACACTCCACCCTGACACCGAGATACCCCGTGTAGAGAGGGTTAGGTCCACGTTAGAATACCCATTTGGTCCGTGAAAAGTTGGTGGTTGACCGTGCTTGTTGTGAATAATGAGGCCTCGACCAAGTATGAGGCTTTCGACCTGAGACTTCCTATAGTCGGTGTCGGGTCCCCTTCCCTCGTACTGTCGCCGCTCGCAGTGCCAGAGTGGTGAGTGTTCATTACTGTCCATCCCAATCAGTATTTTGTGCCCAGCCAGCTGATCCAGCGCACGAGTCAGAGTCTCTAGATGTCTGGCCACGTCATGACTGTATTGGCAATACAGCGAAACTACGTACAGGGCGTCGCCGCGAGGCCCATTGTCAACGTGAGCGACCGTGCAGTATTCGTTGCTAAGGTGTCCTAACAGTGTCACTGCAAGCATGTTGTTGTTTACCAGGATCCCCGCTTTTGGGTTCTCTCCGCACTGGATTATTTGGTCATGGTGATATTGTTCTTGGACTAAGACCAAGTCTAGGCCGTATTGTGCCGACACAACGGGTAGCTCGGTCGTCGCCGCAGCTGAGCCTTGGAGGTTCAGCTGCCCGATCCGAAGAGCGTTATTATGCATAACTAATGTAGGCAGCCTGTTGCTCAGCGTATTGTCGCGCGGGGCACGTGAGCGCAGCCGTACGGTGGCCGTCCTTATTCGGGCGCTTGAATCTGATGCAGGTGGCACAGCAGGTGGTCTCCGCCTTGCACTCGTCCTTCCTGTGGCCTGCCTCCCCGCATTGCGCGCAGATGGTGTTGGCCGACCGACAATGCTTCTCAGGATGCCCGTACTGTTGGCACTTAGTGCAGCACGTCAGCCTAATATAGTCAACTATCTCGGCCTCGTCCCATCCTATGTACACTCGATTAAGGCTTACCAACTTATCCCGCAGAGCCTTGGTACATTCTAATACGACAGTAGTCCTGTTAGACTCTCGCCGACCCTTCTTGAAAGCGACACTGCACTGTGACAGCATCTTATCCTTCGGCCAGTTCGGGTCCTCCGCCAGGTTGATGCGATGCAAGTCTTCTAAAAGGTCCACCGACGAAGGATCCGACCGCAGATTTCTGATCGCCACCAAAGGCTTCTTGCCCTTTGGGTCCGCAACTTTCAGGGTTGGTGGGGCCGCTTCCTTGAGCTTCCTTGCAGCCTCTACCGACCGTGTTTGTACAGCCACTCCACCGTTCGAGACCGCCGTTACTCTCTGGCACTGAACACCGTGCGCTCCGGGTTTAATGGTGGTCTGCAGTTCCTTTTTTGTATCTTCGGAGGTCTTAATCTGCTCGTTGTTTGGGTAGAAAAGGACAGTCGGGCCGCGCGGTTCCAGGGCAATGTCAGGCTTACCTTTCGGTAATTTAAGCTTGCTGGCATAGGTACAGGATGAGTCCGTAAGTGGCACCTGTGGTGCCGCCGTCATTGCCGGTTGTTGTTGAACTGTCGCCTGTTGGAGCTTAATGACTGCCACCTCCTGCTCCACGCGGGCAAGACGCAACGCCAACTGCGCTACCACCGCCAGAATGTCTTGCCCATGTCCTGCGATTGCGTTTTTGTCGCCCATGTTAAGTTTATTTGTGGCATTCGCCACGGCCGAAATGGCCTTTACGGCCGAGTGTACCGACTCGATGAGCGCCTCTTTCTCCATACTGACCATTGACTGCGACGGCGCGCTCGGCCCAGCCGGCGTCCGCTCCGCAGTGGTTGTTGTACTGGTTAGAATACCGCCCAATGGTGGTGCCGTAGATTTTTTTGCCGTTGCCGTTCGCCGTCGCACTGCCTCCTGTACATCCTCAGGCGACGTAAGATGGCGCTTCCCGGGCTGCGAACACACTACTGGTCGCGGCTGCGGCGTCCCGAGTTCCACCGCTGCCTCCACCGCGGTCTGAGCCGGCGAAAAACCTCCCGGTGGTGTTCTGGCCAGTGACACCCGAGGCTCAAAGGGAGACGCGGGTGCGGCTCCCCTGGACGATTCGTCCATTAACTCTCTGAGCGCCTCCATTTCCATTTGCCGTCGGTCAAATTCATCCATTAGCAGCTCTCGCTGCCTGCAAGCCTTCTCGTCCTCGTCCATCTGAACAACCAACCGGTGTTACGGTCGACACAGCTTTTGCTTTGATGGGAAAACTTACAAATAACACACAATATTTAAAGGATAAAAACAAAGAAATAAGGAAATAACGAAATCACACAATAAAAATTAATGCCAAAATTTTGTGCTTGCACTGGTAACCCAGAGCAGCACGTCACTCGATCCTAAGTGACACTGACAGATGACACTGTCACTGTCAGGATTAGACCGGAGGCAAATGTCCGGTACTGTATATGACGTTGCCAAAAGACCAATGTCCAGTACTGTTTGATACCGATATGCACTACGTCAATCGGTCACCCTCTGACAGATGACAGGTGACGGATGACAACCGATGTCAGCCGCCGAAGTGCGGCGACCCAATGTCCAGTACTGCTGTATCAATAGATCGGCAACCGTTCCAATACTTTCGACTAATGGCAACCCAGTCAAACCCCTTTGCTATTTTTAATAGTTGGCAACACCGCGATAGCCGTCAGTGTCAAACGTCACCAGCCGCCAACGCACATCGACGTCTGACAGCGGCTGTCACTCGCCACGCGGTTTTCTTTTCACTTTATTCACTACTTTTCAGCTGAATGCTTATCAAATCAAACTGGTATTTGTATTTATAGTTATATGTACTTAGTAGAAAAAATAACAAGGCGACTGAGCGCCCGCTACGGCCGCGCACCTAACCTCAAATTGAGGTTATGTGCACGCCGCAACGCCACGAAAAACCGTTTCAGGCGACCCTGAAGCCTTGTTTTACCTCTATTGGGTAGGCAGTCCCAATCCTAAGGCAGTAAGCCCCTGGATGACACGCCACAAACCCGATTTACACCAAACTGTGACTCCTCCAGGCGCGCGCACATGCACGGGCGCGGCAGGGTGAAAACCACAGAAAACGCACGAAAAACACAATTTTCACAAACAAAAACACTTTCACAACACAAATCGAACAACACGAAGCTGTTCGTGTATTAAAATAACGAAAAATAATAGAAAATTCGAGAGCAATGAAATTACTCGCGAGAGCGCACACAAACACGTCCGATCGCTAGCACGGTCGAACGCGGCCCATGGGCCAGTGATCCATTAGGGCATCGCAACGGCGGCAGTGAAGGCTGGCAGAAATTAGATTGCACGGCTTTGGCCAATCGCCAGTAGCCCCGGCTGCCCGTGGGGTGCGACAAGAGCTCTTGACCAAACCGTGCAATGCGCTGGGCATCCGCTCTTATGCATGCCCTCTAGCAGACCTTGGTGGCTCTATTATAGGCTGCCTTGATGAGATGGACATTCGGATCGCGACAAGACCGAGTCCTGATCCAAGCGCGGCAAGCCGACTGTTTTTGTTTAACAGCATCGGCGCACTCGCGATCGAACCAGGGCCGTACTCTGCTGCTGCTGGAGACGTCAGTGGATGGAATATTCCATACCCAACATGATTTCTCCAGCAACGGCAGACGCACTCTCCGACAGATCCCTCCCGCCAAAGCAGCGTTGAGACCATGGGATGGACGCATAATAGTCTCGCAGGCCATCCCTATCCGCTGACGAGTAGTGCCACAAGCGTCGCTTTGCCTTTACTGGTTATGGAGGTGAAGCGAACGAGACAGTGGTCGGAGGAACCCAAAGGGGCTTGTACCGTCACACTGTACTGGGCCGGGTTACTCGTCAGCACAAGGTCTAACAACGAGGGCGCTTGACCCGATACATCTGGTATCCTGGTGGGCTGTAGTACCAGTTGAGTCTAGTCATGCGTGAGAGCGAATGCGTGAGCAGCTCGTCCCGCGTGGTCCGTTTTGGAACAGCCCTGACAGGTCTCATGGTGGGCATTGAAATCTCCCAAAAAGACTTTGGTTGAATTTTGATTTCTATCGAATCAAAATTCAACCAAGAAACAAAACAGGACGCCGAAGCCGAACTCACTCTGCTAAAATGAGTACTAGGATAGCATAGCTATTGTGCCGGTATGTACATATTTGAAAATCGAAACTTGGTAGTATGCGTTCAGAGTAGTATTTTTTTTGTTTAAGTATTTTGTCGATGGACTAAGAAAGTTTTGAGATAGAAAAGAAGAGCCAAAAGATGATGAGTGATTGGCGAAATAGATTGGTTGATTTTGTTTTGAAAGTTGTAAATTTTTGATAAGAATTGAAATATTATATTTACTTAAAAAAGAAAGATTTTATGCAGGGTGCTTGTTTCAAATGTGATCTGTAAATCTTTATAATAAAAAGATTTACAGATCACATCTTTATATTATATATTCCTTGCGTGCGTGTGTATGTCACTAAACTCCTCCTAAACGACTGGACCGTTTTTGATGAAAATGTTGTGTGTGTTCCCTTGAACACACACAACATTTTCATCATCATCAAGTCCCCTTGGACTCGATAATGGTTTAGATTCACAGGGTCAGCTAGTATTATATATATACTTATTTCTTGTGTGCGTGTTGTTGTCATTGAACTCCTCCTAAATGACTGGACCGATTTTGATGAATTTTTTTGTGTGTGTCCAAGGGGACTTGAGAGTGGGTTGGATTTCCAATTTAGTCGGCAGTAGTTAGAAACAAAAAAGTGCGGTACGAAGATCGCTGGGTCAACTAGTTTACTTATAATGTCGAATGCTTGTTTTGTAAAAGAAGGCCAAAAAGTCCAGTTTCTGTAACAAATAAAATTTCGGTTGACAGAACGTTCGTTTAGTAATAATATTCTAGGAAATCACAGAGACGGTCATACAGATAACTCATCTTCATATTTCCAATTATAGTTTATACCAAAGACAGAAATTATTTGTCCCGGAAATAAATTCGAACCCACAACTTTCTACTTAGCAGTCAAGGTTGCTAACAAAAATGCCCACAGCCAATTGAATTAACTGAACTAAAGGTACGATAAAAAGTAAGTTCCGTAAGATTCAACATTGGTGCTCAGTAGCGTGCCATCCGGGAATCTTATTGGCAGTAGTTGACTAAGGCAGACTGATAATGACGATACCGATAAAACACTTAAAAAAATGCGCGAAATAAAGAAATATTCATTTCAAATTTCAGTAAAGCCAACATTGTATAATTTTTCGTAATTTTTGTCTTATCAATCTTGTAAAAATAAGATTGTATTCCAAAACACTTTTAGTTAAATACCTAATCCTCTGACTGCTGTTAACTTGGATCGCTTAGACCGCATACTTCCTTATCGTAGTAAAGCCGGGATTTAGAGGAATTTCTTAACCAGCATACAATGTCCGAGGAGCTTTGATACACGGTACGTTACTGGAGAAAAATACACTCTGTTTCGTTCCACCTGTTCCCTTTCACAACATCATTTCAGCGGTCGATGAAATAGGGACGTGCAGCTACGATTCTTTTACGTAAAATGATTTTGCGATGCCTATAGCAGTTTTGGGATTATTAAAGATCTTCGTAAAACATCAGCTTATGAACCGCAGATATCTTATACATCTGTAGTATAATTATGTACCTATGTTATGTTACAAGATATTAAATAAAATAAGTTTCTAATATGTTACAATTCACATATTTTATTTTCATTTACTCTTATACTTTCGGGAAATCCTTTCTTATTACACAATGGGCACCATAGTATGGAAACCATACCCATGGCGGACACAAACGAAATATAGCAGAGTGTATTCATCTATGGATCTCATTTACTATGGCATTAGTCGCATATATGTGAGCTACGGGAATCTAAAAAAAATCAAGTGTTATCTATGTATATATCCATTCTCTTTATCTCTGAAACTATTGGTTTGATTTGAAAAAAATGGTGTGCAATAGCCACATTCATGAGAAAGGTTATAGGCTACTTTTTATTCCGATATTCCCGCGGGGTCACTGAATGAGGCCAACGAAGTCGCGGGCGTCCACTAATTAATTGATATAGGTAATAAAATACAACGCTAATTCATTAAAATATTTTTATTCAATATGATCCAAAGCAATCATAAGATCATTTAAAAAGGCAGCGGGTGCGTCTGTTGCTTCCTGGTGTATGGCCCAAGACAGATAATAAACAATGCTAGCGATATGGGCGCAGCTATTTAATGTGCGGAAAAAACCTCTTCAATGTGCGAAAGAGACAGCGTATAACATATCTCTAAACATGAGCTCATTTCGATATTATTTTTATGCCTTTATAAGATGAAATAAAAACCTTTGATACAGTTTGTTTTATTTTTTAAACGATCCTGTACATTTTTCTCCGACGATTTGTAATCAAACATTATATGCAATGAAAGGTTTTTTAAAACTATTTTGGTTAATGTCCGCCACTGTTCGCAAAGCGGGTCAGATATGCCCAATGACCTTTCAGCTTCTTGTGCTCAATAGTTTTAGCTGTGTGTTGTCTCAGTCACTCAGTAAGGCAAGAATTATATGTATCGTGGGTATAATGGAAGAACTGAATAACTCAAAATTTCAAGTTTCGAGATAATCGCGATTTACTGTTTTTTTGACACTTATTTTTACATCACTATGAAATGGAGAAAAATTTTACCGTCGGCGATTTTATATGCTTTAAGCATGTTTGCTGTCTATCATAATATGCTTGATATAACTAACTTTTATCATCAACCAAAAAAATTATAAAAATAAAAAACCAAGTTATCCAATTTTGCCACTCCAAGATATTGCAAACATACCGTAGTTAGTTAATTCTATATTCTAGTTATTCAGTTTTTCCACACATTAAATGAATGTGAATACATGAATTTGGGTCAACTATGTACACTTATTGAGTTTTGAACCTAAAGAAATATTTAAACACGAAAGTTAGGTATTCTTAGTGAAAGTTTATTATTTGTGAAATTTTATCACTCATTATTGATCTCACATGAAATAAAAAACCTGGATTTGAAGTAGTAACATTGTACATTAAAAAACTAAACGTATAATTACAATATTAAAATTAACAGAATTAGGTATGGTAACAAAATATTATAATTATGTAATAAAATCAAATAAATTACTTATTATAAATCTTCTAAAATCAACTAAAACAAAAATAACTTTCCTTTGCATTAAAACATACCAGGGTGGTCTGAAAAGTTGCCGACCTCAACCTGGAGGAAGCAGCACTCGTCAAAAGTGTTGTGGATGTAATTGTACTTCTTGTGGCAGTTACCCACCAACATTTCAGCTATTTTGTATCAGTAGTTGCTGTTTGACAGACATACGATTGAGTCGATGTGAGTGTTTTTTGTGAAAATGGGAAATTTTGTATCGAGCTGTCATTAAATTCTTATTTTTAAAAAGCAATACGTCGACGTCATTTAAATTTGATTAAAACTCTGTTCATGAGAACTCTCTGCTCCATCATCATCGCCCTAGCGGTATCCCAATTGCATCCAAGACTTACACGTCTTAGAGCCCGAGGTCCGCTTACTGGTCTAACCAGATATGACAGAATGTCTTCTTTTCCACAGAGCGACTGCCGTTCGACATCCGCAACCCAAAGGGATATAGCCAACCATAGCGATATTCCATGGTTTAGATCAGTATCAGTTTATTTGTATCAGTTTATTGAATCACAGATGGAGCCACTTGTTGTAGAAAATGGTACTGAAACTCAGCAGAGTGAACTTGTGGAGAACACAATTTACATCATGGAAAGCTGCAACTCCGGACAACATAATTCATCCATGCAACAGAGAAATGTATACATTATAGGAGGTCAACAATGTGTTGGCCTGGCCTCAAAGTTAACAACATACAGTGATGGAATCTACAAGTACATGGCCATCACAAAACCGCAAGCTACAACTAAAGATATTTTGAAGGTGTGTACAGAAATAAAATTTACCACTGATGACATCTTTATTTTGTCTGTTGGTGAACATGATTCAAACCCATTTCATGTTATGGTGCAGCTAAGCGCCACACTAAAAATATTAGCAAACTGTAGCATTTTTGTGTTAGGTATTTACAATAACATTCATTTAAATGAGAGTAAACTTAATGAGACTTTGAAACTTATATGTAAAAATTTTACTTATGTCAGGTTTGTTAATTTATTAGATTTAGACATTAAAAATAACTTTGATATTTTTTGTAAACATATTAATAGATGCCTTAATATTTTTAACTATGAACAGAGATTCCTCAATTTTACTAAAAATAAGTTAAAGAAAAATTGTGCAATACCCAAACATTGTTTATTATATAACAAAGAAAAGACATATAAACGAGGTACCATACCTTACTATTTCTCTAAGATGAAGTGTGATGCAAGCATCAGTGTCAGAAGGAATATTACAGATAGGTGCAATATTACATTAAGTTCTCCTTCGCAACACAAACGTGGCACAATACCATATTATTTTCATAAAATAGTAGAACCTGTTACAGATTTTTTTCGTCAATAAATGTAATTCTATAGTGTCCATCTTTCATCAAAATGTATGTGGAATTTACAGTAAAAAAGATGAATTGGAAATATATTTGAGTGAACTGACTAGCAAACTAACTTTCATATGTATCACAGAGCATTTTCTCAATGAAACATTAATAAACCAATTTAATATGATTGATTATAATTTAGTATCATATAACACTAGATTGAAAAAACATAGAGGAGGGTCACTGATCATGTCCCTTAAAAATAGAAAAATTGATGAACTTCAAGTATGTAAACAATTATATAAGACGGACTGTTTTGAAATATGTGGTGCTAAAGATATTGAAACCAATTTGTGCATTGTTTGCTGCTATAGAACACCTAACAGCAACAATTTTGATGATTTTATGGAAAGATTAGAAAAGATGTTACAGTATTTTTTCAATAAATTATGCATAATATGTGGTGACTTTAATGTTAATCTTTTAAAAAATGATGTTAGGTCAAAGTCGTTCTTGTCACTTCTAAAGTGTTATAACTTCAGGCATTTGATAAACTCGCCAACTTTTATTAGAAATAAGTCAGAAACCTGCTTAGACAATTTCTTAACAAATTTACCAGACACCTGTATACAAAATGCATACATTGAGCACAATGGGTAGTCAGACGGACATGCAGGTATTTTTAGTAATTTAGTGTTACGAAACAATAGTCTTAGAAGGCAGCCGAATTTTGTCTATGTGTACAGAAGAAAATATACTGAAAAATATAATAATATCTTTAGAAAATCACTGTTAGAGAGCAACTGGAACACTGGTATTAACACTTTTATAAATAAATTCAAAACCATACATGCAGTAACTTTTAGAAAAATCAAAATTAAAGTTAATACTAATAAAACCCAGCGACTTAAATGGTTAACTAAAGGAATACGTATAGCCAGTAAAGTCAAGCGCTTTTTAAACACCATAGGTAAGGCACAGTGTGATAACTCGCTGCTACAGTATCGCAATACATATATGAAAGTATACCGAAGGGTTGTTAATTGTGCAAAAAGAAATGCCACTAGAACACAATTGAACCAAGCAGTGGACTCTTGTAAAGATATATGGAAAGTGGTCAACTCAAATCGTAATGCTATTAAAAAACAAAATAATGAGCAGATTATAATTAAGCTTAATAACAAAGCAACAAGTGATGCATCAGAGGTAGCTAATATTTTTTTAAAGCAATTAACTAATAATGCGCGCTTAAATGCTTGTGACCAAAAATTAGCTATAACATATTTAACAGAAAGCACTAATAGAATAAATAACAACATGGTATTTGAATTGGTCACACCGTTAGAAATAGAAAAAATTGTAAATAGAATGGTTAACAAAGCCTCTGTTGGATATGATGAAATCCCTGTAACTGTTATAAAGGAGAACATTGATATATTAGCAAATCCTTTAGCATTATTTTTCAATGAATGCATTGAGTCAGGACAGTTTCCCGATCAATTTAAAATTGCAAGGATAGTCCCTATTTTTAAGAAAGGTTCTAAAACTGATCCGGCAAATTACAGGCCTATTTCTTTGTTACCAACTATATCTAAGCTCTTTGAGAAAATTATTAAAGGTCGCCTATTGAGCCATATGGTAACTAATAATATTTTAAATCTGCAACAGTTTGGTTACCAAAAATCACTGGGAACCGTTGATGCTATTGGGGCTCTAATAGATGATGTAGTTTACAGTATTAATTCAAAGCAGAAGGTAGCAGGAATATTCCTAGATCTTAGCTCGGCCTTCGATACTGTCGATCATAGCATTCTTTTGGCAAAGTTGCAACACTACGGTATAAGAAATAATGAATTGAAGCTGTTCAGTTCATATCTAAGTAATAGGCGTCAGTATGTAGAGCTTAAGACAGTCATAAATGGTGAAGAAAGGATAGAGAAGTCTAAACTGGTGACTGTGACTAGAGGTGTTCCACAAGGCTCTGTTTTGGGACCAATATTTTTTATTCTGTTCCTTAATGACTTAACGGGCTTTATAGAAAATCAAATACCGGAGACGAAACTCATCATTTTTGCTGATGATACTAACGCCATAATATCTGCTGGTAATATAACTGAACTCGAAGCAAAAACTAATAATATATTAAAAGAATTTGAAAATTGGTTTGGCACAAATAATTTACTATTGAATGTCAAAAAAACCAAATGTTTATTGTTTAGGTCAACGGTACGGAACAGGGAAAGTATACATGTAGAATCGTGCGGTAACGCTGTAGAAGTGGTCGACAATGTAAAATTTCTGGGGATACATATAGACGCCTTATTGAATTGGAAAGAGGAGATATTGTCCTTAACAAATTCAGTAAGTTCAGCATGCTATGCTATCAGAAGCTTGAGGGACATTATTACGTTGCCTCAGCTAAAGATTGTATATTTTGCTTTAGTCGAATCTAAACTCAGATATAGTATTGAATGCTGGGGTAACAGCTATAATTACAACACAAACTCAGCATTTGTAATGCAAAAGAGAGCTATCAGGACTATGTTAAGACTAAATCAAATGGATTCATGTAGGGAATATTTCATTAAGCTTGAAATTCTAACAGTACCGTGTCTCTATATCCTGGTCCTATTAAGCAATCTAGTAAAACATCTAGGCAAATATGAAACTGATACTGAACGAGAAATCAGAGCAAGTACGCGCAGAAAGGATTTGCAGCATATTATACAACCACAATTAAATGTAGTTCAGCATAGTCGTAGTTTTCAGTCTATCAGTTTGTATAATAAGTTACCTACTGAATTTAAAATTATTTATAACCCAAATATTTTTAAAAACAAACTGAAGGCGTATTTATTGCAAAAAGGGTATTACAGCGTAGATGAATTTAGAAACGACAAACATGTTTTAATTTAATAATAATTAAAATTATTCTGTTATTGTTGATTCATATCTTATTATTGTTTTTATTTGTAATAATTTATAATGGCATTCAATGAATAATGTAATTAATGTATTTATTTTTAGTGTTTAATAATTGTGTGTATAAATGTGTATTAGTTTAAGAATCTTGTAACAATATTTTCAACACAAATGTATATTTGTTAAGAAATAAATAACTTATGACTTATGACTTTGACTCCCCGTAACGACTGTCAAAGATCTTCATGACAGCCAGGACCGACGGTTTAACCTGCTCGGAGGCACAGGGCAAGCGATAATTAACAATTTAATACTCACTTAACTTTGAAAAGTCATAGGTGCCGTGGATTCGAACCCGATACCCTCTGCATGGACTGCCATTGGTACCACCACTAGGCTATCGCTGCCTCTCTGATGCATCGTTTACCACAATGAAATTTTGGGCAGCTGAATTTAAACCTGGTCGTAAGAGGTAGGGAAGAGATCAAGTTCCGGGACGTCCAAAAACTGCAACCACTGACGATAACCTTGCTAAATTTCACCAAATGATGCTAGATGACCGCTGAATTGAGTAAGAAAGATAGCAAAGGCTATGAAAATGACCAATAAATGTATTAGTTACATATTAAATCAAGATTTAAGCATGAGCAAGCTCCCAGCGCGATGGCTGCCGCGTTTGCTCACGTTAAGACCACCGCGTTCAGATGAACATTTTTTAATGCTCTGTTTGCGTAGTTTAGGCCTAATAAATCTAAAAGACTAAGAAAATAAATATAAAAATATATTTTATATTTATTTTGTCGCTGATTGCCTCCGTTGCTTAGTAAATAAACTATGCGTCTGTTGATCAAAGGTCTTGGGTTCGATTCCCGGTTTAGGCAAGAGTGTAGGTAACCGATTTTTCCGAATTCTCAGTAGTTGAACGAAGTCTGGCAATGTGACCGGCAACGTCAATAGGCCCCCTTTTTACGTAGGACCTAAAATGCATGACATGGCCAAATGTGGGTGTAATAATTACAACTTCTGTCTATCTCTTCGGAGTATTGGTTTGCAACGTCACGCCTTGCTCGCGAGATGCGAGGTGTTTTCTCACTTTCTGACTTTCGTAATAGGAAGGTGGCGTATAATGGTCAAACAATTATATTAACTACTTCTTCTCACTATCATCAACTATTTCATCAGCCTATCACTCCTAGAGGTGAGACTCCCCAGGGTATGCCACAAAACCCATTCTGGCGGCCAACACTACGCTTGCTGAGGCGTGGCCTTAATTTGAGAGTCTGATTTTTAATAGACAGACCATAAGTTCCCTCATTCAATTTGCTATAACTCTGATCTATTCAGTTACTTTGGTCTTCTGCCGGATAATCTCGCGCCGGAAATTATCCATCAGCGTAATCCCTAGCATTATCCTTTTCATCGCTCTCTGAGAAACATATAGGCAGTGCATTGTAGAACAGCCCAGTTTCAATGGAGTTGAAGGCATTTTCGTAATCCACAAAAGTAATCCACAGCTGCCTATGAAAAAGTATACTCTGTATGGATTTGGCCCACGGTACTAAAGCCTTTAAGAGACCTAGCCTCCACCATTGGTTGGAAGACATCAAATCTTGATGTCAGAAAAAAGTAGGGAGGGGTGTCCATACCACCCAGTCTTAAAGAGCTGCTCTCTGAGGCACTAGGCAAGCCATAATTAACAATTTAAACACATTACCTCGAAAACCTACTGCCTAGAATTCTAACCCGAGCCCTGTGAATGGCAGTTTGTTGATTTCTCCACTAGGCTATCGCTGCCTACCTTACTTAGTAACAATTATGTTACTTCGGATTGTAATAAAACATAGCATATAGCACATACTACTACTTTAAGCTGCAGTGAGTTTCGAATCTAAATCGATCATTTTGCTGTATTCTGCTACCTAGTGATTTAGTCGCAGTCAAAATTGTCGCGGAGCCTCTAGAGAAGCTTCGTGGAGCCCTGGCGCTCCACGGAGCACACTTTGAGAATGGTTGAACTATAGGTTTACATTATTTCGCGCTAATTTGTACTACTGAATTGCACGATTACTTTGCTTACGTGCGTAAACTATAAATAGAAATATTAAATAACTTCACCTATTGGCATTTATTTGATTGGAATCTCTTATAAATTTAGATTTTCTCGAAGAAGAAATAAATAAAAATACTTATTTAACAACGAAAGAACTCTCATTAATGCCCGACTTAAATAACTCTAGTTGTTTAGTTTTCCTTCAAGTTGACTAGTTTCATTAAAATATTTTCGTGCGCAGAAGAACTAAATAACTCAATTTAGCTAATTCATTTCACACTCAAGTGATCATAAGTCATAGTTGTTCATTTATTTATAGAGTTAGTCATTTTTTCTACTAATATTTAATGTTCAATTAGACATATCTATTTCTACAATTGAAACACAAAAATAGCTTTATTTTTGGACTGGGTTAAGATATGAGAATGTTTGTTAGACCAAAAGATGTGGCACATTTTGGGGTTCACGAAAATGGTAAAAGGTCAATTTGGCCAAAATCTGAGTTATTTAGTTCTTCCATTATACCCAAGATATATATGGATTAGGAAAATCGACGTAAAGTTACAGAACCTAAAATTTTGCGTTTCGTTCGGTGAGTGAGAGTGCTGGTGATCCCTTTCCTTCTTCCTTGTGCCACTCCCCCTCCTATCCCTTTTCCCAACCCCAAGGGGCGGCAACGCACATGTGACTCCTCTGGTGTTGCTTGTGTCCATGGGCGACGGTAATTGCTTACCATCAAGCGATCGGTCTGTTCGTTTGCCACCTTTTACCATTTAAACAAAAACTGACTGTATCCTCAGTTAGCAGTTTGTTTTATATCTCCTTTTAGAAACATCCATTCGACTCTATAACTTTCAAATACCCGGCGCCCATCCCTAGAACGAAGGAATGAAATAGAATTCAAATGTTGCAAAACTATTTTGACCTTACGGTTCTGTTTCAAAGAAAGGTACGTTTTTAGTGGTACGGACGGCAGTGGACTGATATTATTCATTTCATCTGATAGCATCGAGCTTTCCTTTTGACCGCTACGCTGTTTGTACTACATTGCGTGTTTTTGTATGTCGGTTGGTAATAACCTTGAAAGCATTTTCTTTTACAGAAATGTTAGTAAAGTGATTTGATTGGTGCTAGTGTTTAAATGAAGTTATATTACTCATGAATTTGTCAGCCGAAGAAAAATAGATGAAAGGGTAGCAAGGTGCACCGACGATTTTGGTATCTCGGGCGCAGGTGTGGCTGGATGCGAATGGCTCAGGACCAGGTCTGTGTGGAAAGTCTTGAAGTAGGACTATGTCCAAGAGCCTTCTCTAAGTTGATGAAATAAGCAAGGTGCTTATTTATCGTATCAACCGCGGCATAAAGAAAATACTTTAACAACGTACAAAAATACTCTTCTTTAAAGAGGGATTAAACTATATTCACCTACGTATCTTAGTAGAGCTAATCAATTAATATTGTTTTATCAATCTGCAACAAATGTATAGATCGTTTTTTATTTCATGGAGCATTTTATTCTAAAATATAGCCGTACTTCGTGAAACTATTATGTCATACTATTTTCACTTATGGGCTGGTATTAAGTATTACATTTTAACTTATATGCACTGAAATGCGGATAGAACTCATTTTGCTCCCTTTAAAGTAACAATAACGTTAGCATTTCTCCAAAGCCGTTGTACACCAAATAAATCAACAATGTTAATCAGAAACCCCAACCGTGTAACCCACTCCCCATAATTATAACAATTATACGTTTACCCTATCGGTACTATCAAACCGCTATACAACCAACATTAATTACAGTATGCGATAAACCGCAGTACTACGATCTCTTTTATTTAATATTCACGACATTTAATTGTAACAAAAGTTCCACAGTGTAATGAATACAGTATAATAAGCCTTTCAGAAAAATTGTGAAACAAATTCTTGTCTTTCTCTGAGAATTACTCGTTAATGTTTATTAGTTGTCTTTGTTTCGCACAAAAGAGTTTTTAAACAAAAAGTACCTATGGTGGTTTTACGGAGAAAAATATACGATGTTATGTGGGTGTGTGTGTATATGTTGCAGGATAGTGGGGAAAATGGGCTTTAGAAAATTTTGTTGAACATACATACCACTGCCACTATTACAGAAAATCAGCAACATCTTATTTCCATTATCTTTTGAATTGGTAGAACAGAACAGAGTTGATTTAACTTTAGCTCTTCCACAGAGCATAGGAGACGTTGACATACATACAAAGACTCACGCCTGTTTCCCGGAGGGGTAGGCAGAGACTACGGAACGCCATTTGCAACGATCCTAACATATCTCTCTTGCTTCATTCACTCCCATCAGATTCCTCATGCATGCTCTTCTGTTCCAGGGTACTTCTCACCTGTCCTGTTTTTAGGATGTCTCCAATCTGGTCAGAGAACGTCCGCCTAGGTCTTCCCCTTCGTCCTGTCCCTTCCACACTTGCCTTATAGATCTGCTTGGTCAGTCTTTCGTCATCCATCCTCTCCACGTGCCCAAACCATCTTAGCATACCTTTCTCGATGCTTGTCACTATATCTTCTTTTACCCCACAACACTCTCTTATCACACAATTCTTTATTCTGTCAGTTAGAGAAAAACCACACATACTTCTCAGTGCTCTCATTTCTACAGCATTTATTCTACTTTCATGACTCTTCTGCCATACCCAACTATCACTACCATACATAAGAGTAGGTACTAACACCCCTCTATGCACAGCCAAACGTGCCTTTTTCGACACGTTTTGGCTATTCATAAACGCCTACATAGGAGACGTTGACGTTATATTTTTCTACCTTAAAGTATTTATAGTTCGTGTAGTAATTTCAAGGCAAATTTTACCCTAGTAACAACTAGGGTAAAATTTGCCTTAAAATGAATTTGATTGTTTTTAATTTTTCTTGAAATTTGTAAATTCAGCATTGAGTTTAGTGTAACTACATAGTTGTAATAGCGCAAAAAGCGATTAACGAATACTCCATACAATATACTTAGTTATTTTAGACTCACGCCTGTATCCCCCAAGGGATAGGCAGATGTGTAATATTACACCCATTTCATACATTTCGCCATGTTATGGATTTGTAGGTTCCACGTAAAAGAGGGCAAGCCTATTGCCATTACCGGGCACATTGCCAGACTCCGTGCTGCTACTGAATTCGGAAAACTCAGTCGTACTTTAGGCCTACGCTGGAATCGAATCCGGGACCTGCAATGAGCAGACGCGTACGCTATTCACTGGACCACGGAGGCAGTCTAACTATTAAACTTTAATATAGGTACTTTCAAAGTCAAGTTAAAAGTATTTTTCCAAATCTCTATTTTTCTCATCTCTCTGCTACATTTACACTTGATTACACTGTCTCCGCGTAAACAATTGCAGGTGTTATAAATGCGGTGTTTGAAAATATAAAGTTTCATGTTTCGTGCTTCTATTTTTGTTTCAACGTGCAGCTCCTGTTGTTCTGTTTTTAATGCGGCGTAGAATGAGTGGAATGAAAGTTTATTACTATTGTTTTGTTTTTCCTAAGATTAATCATGAATGGACATGCTATTTCTTTACACGCATTTTATTAGATCATCCTTGAAATTGAATTGTCCGTGTGGTGACGGATTAAGAATACGGAATGTCACCACCCCATATCATCCCGTGGGTGTCGTAAGAGCCGACAGAGGGAGCATATTATGCAGAGAACACCACTGTAAAAGAAGGAAAACTTAATACAAACCCTATACCAACCCGTTTGGCCAGCGTGGTATAGTAGGCCAATTCCTCCTTTCAAAGGAGAGGCCTAGTCCAGCAGTGGACTGTTAAAGGCTGATGATGATGATGATCCTTAAAATTAAATTTCGATACGGCTGAGCTAATAGGGTGTAATAAGTAAGCGAAATTATCTGATACATACCGATAAAAGTATTTAGCAGAGCTAGATTAACCTTCGTAGATAATTGGCAATTCCAATTATAAATTTACCTGCTTTCTCTTAATTGTATTATTACTTTGTAAAACCCTAACCCTAACTGCCCATTTATTCTCCTGGGTCTTAGAACAGAAGGATTAGGTAGATATATGTATATAGAAACTCGGAGGTCATCTCAGCTGATTTCTCTATCATGCTTTATACCTATCTACAACGTTGCTACATGGAACTTAAATTCGATCTTCCCACTGGTCGTTGACCCTTGCAAAACGCGTAATATATTTCATTTTTTAAGGTAATTGTCACTACAGAGATACATTATGTATTACACAAGACCAAAAACGATCAGTTAAAGGACACAAAGAACTATAACTGAACTAAAAACAAAATTGATCGTTTAAAACACTAAGCTAACCATTGTTATTAGCTAAGCGCGGTGGCACACCGCAAAATGAATAGTCATTTAGAGGATTGAAAGTTTGTATAACATAATGTACATACGTACCAGCTTTAAGTCCACGTGGTTGCGAGCAATAGCTAGCATAATATGTAATTATATTCCCCTTATACCCGAGGCACATAAAATAGAGCTCTCAGTGAAAACACCAACGCATTTAATTCATCCTTTTTCAAAGAAAATGTGTGTTTTCATTCAATGAAGGATTGCTCCGGTGTGTTCCTTACATTTTAAAGCGTGCTGCTATAATATTTGGTTATAATTTCGCATTCGTTTCCCTCGCTACCTTTCGCATGGTAATTTTAAACTCGAGTGAAGTTTTATTCCGATAAAACGACGTGCGGTTTTAGATTTTTATTTGTGTAGCTTATGCAGAGTAACGATATGAGCCACTTAATAATTAGTTGGAAAACTACACATTTCCATTAGTATGTTTGCTTCGTCTTTTTTAGGTATGTTTGCAATTTACGCTGAGTTTATATACACGAACGGTGCCTTAGACATTTTTGGGACTAGTTTTTGCGATATGTAATGTAGAAGATAGGATATGTATAAAGGATCACTATCAATGATGTTACAAAATTGATCACTATCCTTTTTTTATTGAAGTCAGTCATGACCTAAATTATATTTTCTAATGTTCAATCTCTCTTTATATCTTTCAGCAGTCACAGAAAATGCGAATATTCGACTAAGTTATGTGGTATTTTTCTTCCTAGCTACAAATAATTAAGTTTCCATTTTTAAGAGTGAACGTCAACTCCTTAACGGGGTAAAGAAGGGTAATTTGCAGCAGCATACTTATTTTAGCTATTTTACACGAATCCGATGAATGAGTGGTAATTCCACGTCAGGGATTTCTTCAATGGGGCTATATTCAAGTATCATTATGAGATTGTTCAATAAATACTTCTCTACCATAAAAGGTGTATTTAGTACGGAAAAGCAGCCTTTTATTAATTACAAACGCAAAAACCGATGGCTTGCTTTACAACTTTGAAGGTGTTTTCATTACAGACTTAACATGACAATTCATGAAATAATTCTTTCTATATGTCTGATTCTGCACTTAGGAAACAGAAATCATTTGCAGATCGCTGATTTTGCTTCCCCTTCTTGAATAAATGATAGTATTATAGGCATTTATAGCTAATTTTCAACGTAAATCGCTTGTTACTAGATCAATATAAATACAAAAGATGATTGCTCACATTGTTAGAAATATGTTGTTCAATTCGATTTAATTTTGTTGATGTAAAACAAAATCGCCGCCTTCCCTATTATTTCTAAAAAATCAGACTGGACCTCAATCAAGTCACACAAACGCACGCACTTAAACAATTAACACCAAGGTATTACCAAATTACATCACAAAAAACGAATAACAAAAAACGAATAAAATGTGTTAATTCGTCAAAGGAATTCAATTTTCCTTGTCAGGACGCGCCCTTACTTGTGCTTAAATTAATCACATTTCTGCTTCACAAAGTAGTCGACTAAGAAGTTTTAGTAAATAGTTACTTTCGTGATGAATTTACGGTATACGCTTTAAGGTTGTCGGTCCAATTTGGTTTTAATTATGAAATTTTAGTACAAGAAAGCTGATTTTCAGGCGAAGAATTGTGGTAATTATGGTCTTAATAATTTTAGATAATTATGTAAGAACAGACGCAAGACAAACTAGATTGAACAAGTCTTGGACTCTACTGAGTTGTATTAATCTTTCTGGCTTACGTTGTGTAATGTTGGTATAATGGATTGGAGTTAATTTGTCTTAGTTTAAGTTTGAAGATATTCGGGTTGTGTTTCTAGATTGTTACTACGTTAATTATGGTAGGATCTTAAATTATAATTTTCGCGTAAAAATGTCTTGTGAGAGTTTGTTTTATTTTTTAAGCCAAGCCTATTTCGTTAATTTTACCTTACTTATTAGATACCATGTTTGTCCCTAGTATGCTTGAAATTGTAGGTACATAGGTTTACCTCAGGATAAAGAGAGGACGGCCAAAGTCCACCACACTGACCAAGTGTGGGTTCACTGACTGGGAAAATACTCGAAACAACTGACTTCGAAAGATTTCCTTGCACCTGATGCCTTTGCCGTTCAACAGGCAATAGACAGTGAAAGGAAACGATATATTTGGATATTAACAATTTGAAATGTACTTCATTAAGATGTCATCTTTGCGCGCCTTTGATTTAAACTTAGATCCCTATATCATCATCATCATCATGAGCCTTTAACAGTCCACTGCTGGACTAGGCGTCTCCTTTGAAAGGAGGAATTGGCCTACTATACCACGCTGGCCAAACGGGTTGGTATAGGGTTTGTATCAAGTTTTTCTTCTCTTACAGTGCTGTTTTCTGTATAATATGCTCCCTCTGTCGGCTCTTACGACACCCATGGGATGATATGGGGTGGTGACATTCCGTATTCTTAATCCGTCACCACACGGACTTCCCTATATACCAGTCTGTTACTCTACACTAGTACCGTACTCAAAACGTAAAACAATACCTTAAAAAGCCCTTTATTAAAACAATTACAATAAAATACAAGCCATTGTATTCTAAGACTTTGCTACCTCAGTTTCGTTCATCGACCAAGTTTCGGCGGCCGTGCAAGTTTGCCAGTAATTTGACAAGTTTTAACAAAGGTTAGGAGCTTACCTTAGCTCACCTTACATTTACATTTATATGAGGTATCGTTATGGAAACCCTTGAAATTAGGCAAATGTACTCTTAGAAAACAGGCCTCTCCTTTCGTTCGGAATGAAATGACAGCGGAACTGTTTTACATTTCTTTATTGTAATGTGCGTGTCTTACTCGTCTTTTGGGATAATTTTATTCCTATGTTTGAAGATGACTGTAAAGCTCCCATGTATTTATGTTACATTTTACTTTTAAACATAGTATTAAATGCAACGAAATGTCTATAACTAGAGTCTACATAAATAATAATAATAAAAAAATATATATATATATTCACACAGAGTCAACTATACCCTAACTAGGCAGTGCTATACAGAACTACAGTCTACTAGTATAGTAACCAGATAGCTGATAAGCGCAATCAACTGACTGACAGACAACGCACAGCCGGAACTACCGGGTGTAAGATGTTTGGCATGTATGTCTCTTGTAAGAGCAGCGATATAGTGGTCTACGTAACGTATTGCCGAGACGATGATCTCGGGTTCGATCCCCAGGTACCCCGGGCACACATCTCTGACTTTTCGAAGTTATATTATGTGTATTAAAAATGTTAAATATCGCTCGCTTAATAATGTGCCCGGTAGATGGCATTAGGCTCGCCCCCTATTACATTGGGACCGAAACATAACTGGCGAAGTGTGGGTGTGTGATACACCTCTGCCTACCCCTTCGGGGATAAAAGGCATGAAGTTATGAGTTTCTTGCAGAGTATTGGATGCTCTAAGAAAGGACTTTTGTAAATAAAAACTACCCTCTTAAAGGGGACACAAATATTCAATGTGGCGATAGTGGACTATAGTGAGACACTTTATACATAGGGCTGATATAATTATGATTTATCAGCTCTATGGTGTCTGATTATTTTTTCTTGCCATACATTTTTTTTTTTAAATTTCAAGTAACATTTATTACTTTTACAGTGTGTTGGTTAGATACATAAATATAAAACAATTTAAAATATAAAAAGCTTATTCGAAGTGGTCACCACTGTCTGCAATACAGTCATTTAAACGTTGAAGCCAGTTATCCATAGAGGCACGCACTCTTTCCATGGGAAAATTCTTCACTGCCAATCGTATGGATTGTTTAAGGGACTCAAAATTATCATGGCGTTTAGAGCAAGCCGTACTCTCTAAAACTGACCATAAATCATAATCCAGCTGATTATGATCAGGACTAGACGACGGTCAGTCTTCAGCTCTGATGAAGTCCGAAACGTTCGCTTCCAACCAAGACTGCGTGGACCGAGCTTTATGACCCAGTGCCGAGTCTTGCTACAAGGACCATACTTGGTTATTGAACATGGTGTTGTTAAGGGACTTCACTACCTTCTCAGGGATGGTATTTTGATACACTTGTGCCGATGTTTTGATACCTTTTTCACAAAAATATGGCTCAGTCACTCCTTCATAGCTAAACACAATAAACAATCGTATAAAAATGACAGATTCCCAATTCAAATGTAATTTTTTTTTATTGTAACAGTATTTATGGCCAGACTAAGTATACAAATAGATAATATTATTATGTAATATTTTGCTTGCTATTGTAATATTCTGCTTATAGGCTTGGTTCACACTGCCACAGAGATTTTTGGGAACTAAACTGGTCTTTTAAGGTATGATTCAGACTACACGTCATAAGGCGTTGCGGCCTTTGGTCACCGGTTCGTTCAGCCCTTAGCATATTACACCAAGTACGCTACGCTCTACAGCTACGAATTTGTAGCTTGCTCTACGTCTGTATAGTACTATAATCTACGGAACAGCATCAAGGTGTTTTCTTAGTTGATGGAACGATATTTGCAATGTTCAGTAGCAACTATTATACACATGTCACTGTGTTTAATTGTACTGCATATTCATAAAACCCCAACGAAAACCAGTTTAGTTATTTTTTAGAAGTTTGACGGTTTGCTGAGTCTTTTTGTGCCACCATAATTCTCAAACAAACAGACCGATTATGATGTTATTTTTTGTTTCTAATCTGATCGAAGTGGGGTCGTTTTAGCTTCAATTTATAAAGAATTATGACGGAAGACACAATTGTTTTTTTATGTTTTGCAGTTCAACGATACGTTAGAACTGAATCATGCATGCAGATTCAGTGTGCTGACCAAGTTTAATAAAATACACTGTATTCTGGATATACCCAGGTTTATGTCTTATACAGTGCAGTAATGAAACGGACTTCATCTAAGTGAGTTCATACTTAGGTACCAAAAGGCTAGCTAAGATACAACGGAAATGAAGTTTGTGAGTGTGAGTCGCTTTATAGAGTAAAACTATCACTGTAAGAAAGTTTCAGTGTAGTGACGGATTAAGAATACAAAGTGTCACTTACCAAATAGGTTCCGTAGGTTTCGTAAGAAGCGACAAAAGAAAATACACGAAGCAAACAGTATCTTTGTGAAGAGATGGAAAACTCTACATCAAATCCTATACCAACCCATCCCATCAGCGAAATACCAGCCTTTGGACTCTATTGAGAGGTAAGCTAGGAGACTCATTGGCGATGACCAATTGGTTAACACAAAACTCCAAAGCCTGGAGCATCGTCGCAGTGTTGCCAGTCTATCGGTTTTTTATAGGTTACATTTTCTGAGAGTGCGCAGAGGAACTACATTACCTGATTCCTCCATCCCCTTTTTACCGTCGGACGACAAGACAAACTAATCATCATCGTGGTTATATGGTTGACATCCCATCCATACGCACGAAACGCTTTGTTTCCTCATTTATTCTGCGTACTGCAAAGGTATGGAACTCGTTGCCTGAGTCTGTGTTTCCTGATGAGTAGGGGCAATCTGGGTGTTTTCAAGTCGCGGGTGAATAGGTACCTTCTAGGCAAGTGTGCTCCATCTTCGACCGTATAATCGCTTAACATCAGGCGAGATCAAAAAAAAACTTGTCCGTGCGGTAAAGTATCCTGTAAGCCCTCTATTAACTCGCAACCAGCTCGCAATGCTAAACAAAAATTAGAAGAGGCCTTTGATCAGCAGTAGACTGTCCAGCAGTAGGCGGCAAACCAGCAGACGGATCGCCTGATGGCAAGCAATTACCGCCGCCCATGGACACAAGCAACATCACAGGAGTCACAAGTGCGTTGCCGCCCCTTGGGGTCGGGAAAAGGGATAAGATGAGGAGTGGAAAGAGGGAGAAGGAATAGAGAGCCTGCGGCACTCTCACTCACCGAACGAAATGCAACAGTTTAAGTACTGTTACTTTACGTCGATTTTCTGTGAGAGGGTTGTACTTCCCCGGTCGAGCCGGCCCATTCATGCTGAAATCAGCAAGGCTCTACTACCTGCTACACACTTATCACTTATATGCAAAACATGTGTGATAAACACATGCAGCCATGTGATTCATTAGATCGTCCTCGTCATCGTCATCTTCTTAACGTTATGCCGGTTGCATGCAATACTTTTCACAAAACTGTCGGTCGCAATATTTGATTTGTCCATTGATTTGGCTACTAAAGATACGTAATTGACATAATATTTTGTATGGAACTTACCTACGTCACAGTTTATCTCTCGTAGCCAAATATATAGATTAAATATTGGGACTGGAAGTGAATGCATTTGATATTCTGCACTGCTTACGTTAGAGTGAGCTGCAGGATGTAAACAATATTTTATTAGGGGAAATTAAATCACAACTGCAAAATCGTTCCTTTAGGATTCGCCGTAGTCGGGTAAAAACATTAAGAATTAAAAGATACATATTAGATTGAAAATAGAAAACAATAAACAAAGTAATAAGAAACAATGTTTTTAATCCAATATAAGTACTAAACTACACCAGCATTCAACACCGCTCTAAATGTTTAGAAAGTCCTTTGAACAAAACATATAGTTGAAGTATTTAATCCCGGAGATCTGTTCAACTATTGTGTTAAATCCACTTTCAGACCAACTTAAATTAGCTTAGTTAGGGAGATTAACAAGAAAACAATGAATGCATTAGAGAATTGGGTAGTAGCTTCGTAGCTAAATAATAAGATATGATTTATACATGATACATCATTATCATCATCAGCTTTGTTTTTTATCTGCACTCTTGCTGGGCACAGGCCCGTTATGAGAATGGTTAGATCATATTCCACGAAGCTGGCCAATTGCGGGTTTGCAGGCTTCAGCAAGTTTTTTTAAATATTATGGACAACTGCCAGACGTGCAAATTTACGCACGTTGGTTTACTTGAATATATAAGGATATCTAATTTGGTGGCTATTAACTCACAGTTTTGCAAGCGATAATTCAGAATTTCATACGCACTTAAAGTCGAAAAAATATTCTTCAGTATATTGAAACTCTTGAAACTGGAACGTTATAAGGACCTAAATTTAAAAACTTCGGTGAAAATTGAAAAGACTTTGGACACCATTACATAAATAAGCTGAAAGCATTCTTTTTTACAAAAAGTGCTACGCTCGCACAAAGAATAGATCCTGTCTCGCTGGGACCTCACAAACATCGAAACTATTGATAGAGAACAGCTATTTGTGGGTCAGACAAAGTTTTCTCGTATGGGAATCGAACTCACAAAACTCCACGTTATATAGCGCGTTCATAAATATGTTTGATTACAGAAACATGGGGTCAAAACTTCTAGGTCAGTGTGTCAATGGCGGCCACGTACCGGACGACGCAGCAGAGGTAGGCCCCCCGCAAGGTGGACCGACGATCTCGTCAAGAATTCGGGAGGCGGTTGGATGCGGGCGGCTCAAGACCGGTCTGTGTGGAGAACCTTGGGGGAGGCCTATGTCCAGCAGTGGAGGTCATTTGGCTGATATGATGATATGATGCATAAGCTTACAGCTTTCAATGGCACCAGTAATAAGCTCATTCGCGTTAATGAAGTATAACTAACGCACGTGCTCACGTTAATAACAAGTTATTCATAATATGTTTGCTGGAATTTTATCCTAGATTGTGCTTGAAGAAAATAGTCTGAATTAATATAAAATCTGATCTAAGGAATATGGCTATACCTATAGGTTCCAGAGAACAATAAAATAAATACAATGTTGACATAACGCCACCATGAGTGTAAATGTGACAGAAAATTATAATAGTGTCAAATACATTTTAGCGTTTGGTATTTTGTAACATTAACTTCTAAGGTACCCTTCATCATTTTTGCATAGGTATTATGTTTAAGATAATTTTAATTTAAATAGTAATTTGTAGGATCAACCACATAATTTAACCGAGCCTTATAAGATAGTGGTGAAACTACTGCACGGTTGGCGTAGTGGTTTAAGCGGCCGCCTCGGCGCTTGACACTGCGCCGAGTGTCGTGGGTTCGATTCTCACACGAGACAACACTTTGCGTGATCCATAAATTGTTGTTTCGAGTCTGGGTTATCATGGATGTATGTTTGTAAACTCCCCCGAGACACAGGATTTATTCCTAGTGCGGGAGTTGTTTAAAAATAAGAAAAAGAAGAACGAAACAACTGGTCCTAAAAAACATTGATATCTTAAAATCTTCAGAGCATATGTTTTTTCCATGTTCGTATAGATGTTGGATAAAGCTAGTACAATAAAGCTGAAAAACATGTTATTAGCAATGTATGTTTCCTAGATGAGCCCGCGGTTACAACCGCATTATTTAAGGCTAGTGCTCCGCCCCCGTGGCTCATAGCGTGATGTTAAATAACCTATGGCCTTCCTCGATAAATGGGCTATCTAACACTGAAATAATTTTCAAATAGGACCTGTAGTAGCTGAGATTAGCGTTTTCAAGCAAACAAACTCTTCAGCTTTATATATAAGTATTAGATTATACATACATACATACTTACATAGTCTCTCCGCCTATAACCCCGAAGAGGTAGGCAGAGGTGTATTTCTACACCCACTTTTCGCCAGATATACTTTAGTCCCACGTAATAAGCCTATTGCCGTACCGGGCACATTTCCAGACTCCGTGCTGCTACTGAGAATTTCGTGACTACAACAATATAAAATCGTTGGGCGCGTGAAATTTCTATCAAAATGTTTACTCTTGATACGCTACGCCCAACGATTTTATATTTATCTGATCAATACACCAGATTGATGAGAAAATTGGTGCGATGTGGTAGCTTTTTTTTTTTTTTTTTGTTCACTACGGTGGTAAACTCTCCTTATGAGTCGTCTCAACTCCGCCAACCCAGCCATTAAAACGGCTGGGCTTGGGACTGGCGGAGGAGGTATGTGGAGGCTCTCCCCTACAGGCGTTCGGGGCATACCCACTAAAAACCACCGCGGTGTCCCTACGGGTCCCGTGTGTTGGCGGGGTCACGCGATTCGCGATTAGCATACTTTCTCGCGACCCCGCCCGGGATTGGCCCGCCGTTGGTGTTGGCGGGCCCCGTCTCGTCATGATCTCGCAATCATCCATCAAACTTCTTGCATCCATCAAACTTCTCGCATCCATCACCTCACAAAGCTACTTGGGAGGCGGCGAGGACACGCGCCGCCTCCCGCCTTTTGGCGGACAGGGAGCAGCCCCAGCGCTCACCGTCCGCAGGCACTGAATTCAGGGTGGTCGGAGGTCGCCTCTTGTTCGACGTCCCCGACGCCCGGACCTACGGTCGGGGAGAGGGCGATGTATTTCCCTCTCCCGCTCCGCCGCCTCCTTGCTCAGCATGACTGCTTCGCAGAAGGAGGCGACGGCGTTCCAAGACCTCTCACTCCGGACCATAGACAGAACTACGGCCGGGAGCGCGAGGACAACCGTATTCAGAGCCGCGACCAGATCACGGCGCTGCGATGCCCAAGCTGGGCATTCCGCCAAAGTATGCAACGCCGTGTCTTCGACAGGGTCGCGGCTGCTGCCACAGTGGTGGCATCCGGGCGTTTCCTCCCGGCCTATCCTCCACAAATACCGGCCAAAACAACCATGGCCGGTAAGGATTTGAGTCAACCGGAAGGTGAGGACGCCGTGACGTCTCTCCAACCACTCATCAACCACGGGACTTACCGCCACTATCGTGGCGTGCCCGACGATGTGGTAGCTAACTGAATTATTTTTTAGCTTTTAGTACATAACCTAACTACATATTTTTTTATTGTAATAAAACCGTTTAACATAAAAAATGTTTTTATTTTATTTCCAAGTATTTAGTTTTGTTGTTAGTTCAAAGTGAGCCCTATTCTACTAATCAAGCCCTTTCATTCTATACCCATAATGAGGTATTTTTGAAAAATATGTAATCTGCCATTTTGTGGCGGCAGCCATCTTGGATTTTTCATAGTGAGCTCTGTCCTACCAATCAGCCCTTTCATTCAATACCCATATTGAGGTATTTGGGGAAAATATGTAGTTAATCTGCCATGTTGTGGCGGCGGCCATCTTGGATTTTTCATAGTGAGCTCTATTCTACCAACTAAGCCCTTTCATTTGATACCCATATTGGGGTTGTTGTGAAGAAATATGTGATCCGCCATTTTGTATCGGCGGCCATCTTGGATTTTTAATAGTGAGTTGCATTCTACCAATCAAGCCCTCTCATTTGATACCCATATTGAGGTTGTTGTGAAGTAATATGTGATCCGCCATTTTGTATAGTATCGGCGGCCATCTTTCTCAGTCTCATCTCAGATTTAAAATCATAAGGAATATATTATGTTGTATTGTCATCAAGATTAGGAATGTGTACCTACCAAATATCAGATCAATCTGTCATCAGAAAGGGGGTAAAATTCCAATTACTAAATTTGACCCAAATAAACAAGTCAAGCTAAGTAAAACCGTTTAATAAAACCGTTTAAAATCCCTTTATAGGGCAGAAGCGAAATTAGTATGGCGTCTGTAACCACCCGACCAGGTTGACAATAAGGTTCATATTTCCCTTATACTTGCATTGGTAGTCGAACTTATTGCATAAATGAGTTGTCCCTGACCGAGCGCAAGCAATGAATGAAATCACCAAAGTGAAGTTAGTCACATGTCTATGGTAGGGTGCAACATATAGGAGGTTACGTTTGTGCCTTCTGTCACATCAGTTTTTACGACATGGAAAAGTGACTGTGTCTCATATATCTATACTCATTTAATAAAGCGGAAGAGTTTGTTTTTTTGTTTGTTTGAACGCGCTAATCTCAGGAACTACCGGTCGGATCTGAAAAATTATTTTTGTATACGATAGCCCAGTTATTCCGGAAGGCTATAGGCTAAAATAAAACTTTTAATAAAACATAACGCTTCGACCCTTTGGGGCCGGGTAAAAGGCTAAAAAGGCTAAAAGATAATGTCGGGTAATCTCAGGAACTAGCAGTCGGAATTTAAAAATTGTTATTGCCTATGAGAGCCCAATTATCCCGAAAGGCTATAGGCTATATAAAATTACACCACAACTTTTAGGGGCCAGACAAAAATAACAAAATGGTCAAACGAGAAGGGGGAGGGTTGGGTCAAAGGCAAAAAAAGGCTAAACGAATAGGATACAATCTATGTGGGTATCGTTTTCGAGATTTTCGGGACGCTGATTAATAATATGAAATTTATTTAGTGATCCAAGATGGCGGACGGGAAGTTAAAGATGGCGGATGAGAACATTTAAAAAATCAATATGGGTATCGCCTTCGATATTTTAAGGGGTGGGGAATCGAAATGTAACATCTATTTCGTGATCAAAGATGGCAGATGGGAAATCAAAGATGGCGGATCAGAAAATTTTAAAATATCAATATTGGTATCGTCTGCGATGTTAAAAGGGATGGGGAATCCAAATACAACATCTGTTTCATGATTCAAGATGGCGGATAGGAAATCAAAGATGGCGGACGGGATTTTTTTAAAAGTCGATATGGCTATCGTCTCCGATGTTTAAAGGGATGGAGAATCCAAATACAACATCTATTTCATGATTCAAGATGGCGGACGGGAAAAATTTTAAAAATCAATATGGGTATTGTCTCTGATGATTTAAGGGATGGTGAATCCAAATACAACATCTATTTCGTGATCAAAGATGGTGGATAGGAAATCAAAGATGGCGGATTTTGTTTTAAAGTCGATATGGGTATCGTCTCCGATATTTTAAGGAATGGGCAATTCAATATTATATAAAAATCTATGTTTGTTTGTTCATAATTTATACTATAGACTCTGAAATAATAAGACATTAAGGGCTAAGTCAATGGTAACTTTGGAAAAGGGGCTTGGAAAAAAGGGAATTAAATTAAAACTCTTAAAAAGGTGATACGGAGTTCGCTCGGTCAGCTAGTAATTAAATAATTTAGTGGTAAAATGTGATGTTTACTTGATTCAAGGTAAGTAAATGAATAATTTAGTTATTTTCCTTCAATTTGTGGTATATAAATCCGAATCTCAACTTGTATCTATAAAGTACAATAACGTTTTGAACTCAACAGGTAGCAAAAAACGATTTTTAAGGTAGAATTTGAACAAGTGCATATTTCAGATTCTCATTTGTTTATTTTACGTATTTAGGGCTATTGTAGTTATCTTTTGCAAATTAGAATTATCACTTTATGCCAGAAAACATTTAGTTTATTTAGGTATTATTGGGCAAAGATGTTATTAGGTATCAGTGTAGGTATGGACGCCGCCCGGTGAGGTTTGTGCAATAAGTACAACCTAACTGAATGGTTATAGTAATGAATTTTCTTTTTGTTTTAGATGTCTATACCAGCATTAAATTTAGAAAAAATGCCCTACGATCAGTACCTACGTCAGTTTGATCGAGGGCATAGATGACGACCAAGCTGAAAATTCAGACATTGGGGACTCTGACCCTGAGGATGATCTTCCTTTGAGTATCATTGTATTTTCTTAAAATTGTATTCCTAAGACTAAGTTCTAAGGTTATTGCTGTTACATAGGCAAGAAATAGATATCCTATGAAAAGTTAGTAAATAGGTATAGTTGTAATTTGTCATAAAAGAGCTTTAGAAGAGTTGGTTGGGATACCAAGAACTGTTGATTTGTGAGATTTTTATTCATTACGATATTTGATTTATAAGACTTGCTTTCTAAAGATTTTGTTTCCTAAGACTAAGTACTAAGGTTATTGATGTTGTATATATTATGTAAAATACAGATATCCTATGAAAAGTTAGCAAATAGGTATAGTTGTAATTTGTCATAAAATAACAGAGGAGTTGGTTGTGATACCTGTATTATTTAGAAGGTTTTTTTTTCAGTTTTATGAGACAAAGTAGTCATTTTTGTATCTTAAGTACCTACTCACTTAGTACGAACTAAGCCACTTTAATAAATAACTTAAGTTCTTTCTTAACAATACATAGATTTTTCAAATAATACTCATATGTCACGTCTTTGTATTTTTTTCAAATAAATATTAGATAATAATAATGATAATAATTAACAAAAACAAGCAATAATACAAGAAAGACATAAGCAAGCGTTGTTTTTGAAATAAAACTAAAGTGTATACCTGTCCAAAAATTTGCAGAATTTGATAAAAGTAAAATTATATGCTCAAAAAAGACACTCCGTCTTTCGTGGCCTACTGCGTCTCGCAGCATCATTTTCAAGAAGAGTACAACTGAGCACTGAAGCACGTTATAATTATTACAATTCGGGCTGGCCGACGAGGGGCTGGTTGGCCGATGAAAAACTATGCCGGCCTCCGCTAGCGTACTGGTCGCCGGCTGCAAACCGCCGCGTCGGAAAATAAAAACTAATTAATTTGTGACAAACGTCAACACTTGTATATATTGTGTATAATTTTTATAGTTTGTTATTTTAAGTGTTTTAAGTTTTTAAGTTTTCTGGATTATGTCGTGCAACGTTGGCAAAAGTGTTGCAGAAATAGGTGCCAGTCTACCTTGCACATCGACAACGCTGGTGCGCTGCCCTATTGGCTCCCAGGCACGTTATTTTAAAGGTGAGCGGGGCTTAAGGGTACATTTTGGTAAAGTTCATAAACACCAGAATGTACCTTCTGGCCCCAATACATCAATACACAATAGTATACACACTGAGCAAATAGTCTCCTGCGAAATTCCTTTTTGGCAATATTTGGGTAAATTAAAAAATTCTGTTCCGATTATCAAACGAATTCCCCGTGGCGCAAGGCCTTCAGTGGCTCAAAATCTAGCACAGTGCATAGGCCTTGTGGTACGGGAGAATTCAGTGACGGCTTAGGAGCAACTTTTCACTTTCCCTTACAGAATTTTACACGCACAAGATGATCGGCTATCAAAAAAAACACTAACAACCAAAATAAAAGAAAACTGCAATGTTTCGGCGTCAAAATTACTGGACTATACACCCAAACCATACCGTAACAGTACTATCTACCACCACGTAGAAACCAAACTAAGGGAAGGTGACATCAGGGGAGCGTCCAGACTCCAATTTAGCAGCGATGTGGTGGCGCCTTGCTCTGCAGACACACTCGCGAGTCTCCAGAGCAAGCATCCAGCGCCAGGGGATAATCTTTCCTTTCCTGACCCACCTGACTCTGTTTCAGATTGCCTCAGTATTACAGCCAAGGACGTGGTTGCAGCCGTTTGCTCCTTCCAAAGCGGGTCTGCTGGTGGCCTCGAAGGCTTAACACCACAGCATTTAAAGGATCTTGTGTGTGCAAGCGCCGGGTCGGCCGGCGACTCGCTTTTGAAGGAGCTTACGGCTTTAATTAATCTTATGCTCTCCGGTAATGTAAACGATGCCATCGTCGATATTTTGTATGGCGCAAATCTGTGCGCCTTGAGGAAGCGAGACGGTGGCATTCGTCCCATTGCCGTTGGGTGTACGTGTAGGCGTATGGCAGCCAAGATTTGCTGCCGCCATTATAACACCTCCATTTCTTGTAAATTTCAGCCACAACAGCTGGGATTTGGTTCCAGAGGGGGCTGCGAGGCTGCCATACATGCCCTGTCAACATACCTTGGCTGTAATAAGGGTGAGGTTATCCTGAAGGTAGACTTAAAGAATGCCTTTAACTCGGTTAATAGGGACACCTTGCTGACACAAGCTAAATTAGAAACACCCGAAATTTTCAGTTTTCTTTGGCAGTGCTACAGGCACCCTTCAAAATTGATATATAAGGAAAATGTTTTGGAATCCGCCGTTGGCTGTCAACAAGGCGATCCGCTTGGACCACTACTCTTTAGCTTGGCCATTCACCCAATTATCAAAGAGCTAAATTCAAAATTTAACATCTGGTACCTGGATGACGGGACCCTTGCAGGTGACGTAGACTCAGTTTATCAAGACCTGGCACTTCTAAAGTCGAAATTTTTATCCATTGGCCTAGAACTTAATCCCAGTAAATGCGAAATTTTCATTAACGATAACTTAGACAAATCCGACATACTTTCAAAATTTCAACATCTTGCTCCCAATATTACTCACGTTGAAAAAAGTGCTCTTCGCCTCCTTGGGTCCCCAATATTAGACGAAGGTTTCCATTCATTTATACAAGAAAAAATTCAAAATTTTAGTGATATTTCAGACAGGTTACTCAAAATTAATATGCATTCGGCTTTTACTATTATCAAGTATTGTCTTTTTGTCCCTAAATTTACACACGCTCTTCGATCTTCCCCTTTTTGGAAAAACCCATCTGCACTCGCCCAAATTGACAAACTTATACAAATTACTTTAAGCAAAATTCTAAATCTGGCCCTGAACGACCGAGTGTGGCTACAGGCGTCCTTGCCTGTACGCCTGGGCGGCCTTGGCGTTCGCAAAATTACTGACGTAAGCTTACCAGCATTCCTGTCCTCGGTCCACAGCACTGAAGAATTGACCAGGAAAATTTTAGCACCCACACTGGTCAATTCTGAGGTGCCGTGTAAGACCGATGCCATGAATGCATGGAGAATGGCTTGTCCAAGCACCGAGTTACCCCGATTCCCATCTTCTCAGAGGCAGTGGGACGGGCCGCTTTGCAGCGTGGTACGAGAAAATCTCTTAAGTACGTCGTCCAATGCTGCAGAGCGTGCTCGTTTGCTGGCTGTGGGAGAGTGGGAGTCAGGGCTTTGGCTTCAGGCACTGCCATCGTCCAACATAGGTACCATGTTGGACGATACGACCTTCCGCATTGCTTCTTGCCTTCGTTTAGGTGCGCCATGTGTTTCTCCACATCGCTGTCACTGTGGAGAGGCTATCGACAGCCTTGGTCACCATGGTCTGTCATGTAGCAGGAGCGCAGGTCGTCTTTCACGACACGCCAACCTCAATGACATACTTCGTCGGGCTCTTGTCACCGCTGGCGTTCCAGCCCAACTTGAACCTCAGGGCTTGGCACGCGACGATGGTAAGAGACCAGACAGTATGTCTTTACTGCCATGGAAGCTGGGTAGGCCTTTGGTGTGGGACGCAACATGTGTCGACACCCTTGCGCCATCTCATCTTCCTAGCACAGCGGGTTGTGCGGGCGCTGCTGCTGCTTCAGCGGAGACTCTCAAAAGACGCAAATACATAAATCTAGTAGGGGATTATGTATTTGAGCCGTTTGGAGTTGAAACGTTGGGACCATGGGATCCAAGTGCGAGATCTCTTTTTAGAGATCTTTCAAAGAGACTTGTTGACACCTCGCGTGACCAGAAGGCTGGTCTGTATTTGGCACAAAAGATCAGCATTGCCATACAACGTGGCAATGCTGCCAGCATTCTGGGCACGCTTCCAATTGATGGCGATGTGGAGGATTTCCATGACGCCCTTTAAAATCTGCTTTTACTTTTTTTTTTATGTATTTCCTTTTATTTGTTAGTTATTTAAGTATAGAAATTATTTTTTTAATTTATGTGTAAATAGCCACTTAGTTATAGTTAGTTTTAACAACATTTATATTTATTATCAAATAAATACTTAATCGATATAATATCTTTAAAAAGAAAAATAACTATACTCATTAAGTTATTATTTAGTTTTATTTATAAAAATTTTCCCTAAACGGCATGACCGTTTCAAATGAAACCACCAAAATTTTTCCCTAGATGGTCTTGGTTTCATATATATCCACCCCCTACAGACAAACCCGAATGAATCAACTAGTCAATATCACATTTATTTCAGTCCTTATGGTCCCCTAAACCAATCCTGCCACAAAAAATTCATAATCAACAAAAAAAATCTGCCCTATAAATGGTTATAAACCGTTTAAAAACACATTAACAGACAGAGGTTAACATAACGTATTGCAGAGATTGATTTGTAATGCCATCTCGTAGTGTGTGGTGTGTCCTTGACTGACAGAGTAAATAATTGTGTGATAAGAGAGTGTTGTGGGGTAAAAGAAGGTGTAGTAATAAGCATCGAGAAAGGTATGCTCAGGTGGTCTAGCACATGGAGAGGATGGATGATGAAATACTGACCAAGCAGATGCATAATATTTTATTTATTATTTTTTATAGACTCACGCCTGTAGGCAGAGGTGTAATATTACACCCACATTTCGTCATGAATTGCCGTTACCGGGCACTTCACCAGACTCCGTGCTACTACTGAGAATTCGGAAAACCTCAGTAACACTTTTGCCCGACCCGGGAATCGAACACGGGACCTCCGATCAGCAGTCGCATACGCTATCCACTGGGCCACGGAGGCAGTCCAGCTATATAAGGTAAGTGTGAATGTCTGTGTGAGGTCTGCCAACCCACACTTATGTAGCGTGGTGGACTATGGCGTAACTTTTCTAATAATAAGATGAGACCTGGGCCTAATAAGCGTAAACTTTTGGAGCAAAATGTCAGTAAAACATTTATTTCCTCACTCAAGATAAATATCCCAGTAACTTAGTCATCATCTGACGAACCGGCGTTGCCTGTGAGAATACTTACACGAACTCACCGCAACGCTTCCCGCTAGAGTTTAAACAGATAAGTATATTAAACATAGTTATCTTTTGTGAATATAAAAACTTGTATTACGTTTTGATTGTTTTCATTGTCTTTTTATTGAACAACTGTCCATTTAGCATCATGAAGAGTTTATTCCTTCTTATAATTTTTATAACTATGTTGTGAACAAAAAATTTATATTTATGACATCGCGTTTAATCCCATATAAAATATTTATTTAATTTTTGAGACTCGCTTTTTTGTTTATTAGAAAGGAAATTAAGTCGAGAATGGCAGTAAGATTTTTAATAATCTTGCAAATAAATATTAAAGTTGTAGCGCCTGATTTTGGCGTGATTGCGTCGACTCGACCCAATTACATAATGTCGATGTAAAGTAACTGTATCTATACCGCTGCGATTTGTTTGGTGAGTGGGAGTCCCGGAGGCCCAATTCACTTTTCTCCTCACTCATCCGGCTTCTTCTCCTATTCCTTTTCCTATCCAAGCACATAATGCAGTTTTGACTCCTTTGATGTTGCGGGTGTTCACTGTCCATGGGCTTCGATAATCGTTTACCATCAGGCGATCCATCTGCTCGTTTGCTTCCCATCACATAAATGTTTATAACCTTAAGATCTCAAGCATGATAATAATAACAAATGATAATATAGCCATCTTCGTATATATTATGCAAATAGTACCGTAGATACTGTAACAATTAATTTAGGTGCATATTATTCAGAGCATATCTTGTTTATGAGACATGGTTGGTAAATAAGTAATTTAGTTTCAAACTTTTATCATATCGTGTCACAACTTCGTCACAAAATTAAGCGAATTAAACTTGCATGCATGTTTTATTCAAATACAAATCATAATGATGCAATATTCGCAATAAGGGATCGCAGAACTTTCGAACATGACTTGTGAGAGGAATGAACTGAGAGAGCTTTTGAATATAATATTATTATTATTTAGCTTAGAGTATTTTCTAATGTTAGTGTTTAAAAAATTAGGATGCTTTAAAAGTTATATATTCGAAAATCACCACAGCGTGATGACGATGAGATACTATTTCATATACAAAACTTAAATGTGCGATTTATGTCTGAAAATATTTATATGCATATCAGCTCTGTTGCCAACGTTATAGACACCCTTCGAATCGCAGTAGAAGCAATGGAGCCGAGCAACATTGTCTCTTCGATTTAAATATACGCGTCATTTTTTCTAACAGACTAAAAAAACTTGCAAAATATGGATGTAGTCTGAGCCTCTTTTTTCTAGCGATAGAAACCTGAAGACGTTGAAAACCTACTCACTTAAACTTGGTGCCAAAGTTTTGGAATTTTTATTTATCTTAATATATAAAATCCTTGCGTTACTGACTGACTGACAGACACGCTACAGCCGAAACTGCTGGTTGTAAGACGATGAAATTTTGCATGTATATTCCTTGGGCACCGTAGGGGTGCACTAAGACGGGATTTCCCGAAATTCCCACGGGATCGGGCAAAACGGGAAATTCGAAAATATGTGCGTGCGAAGCCGCTGGCGTCGACTAGTTTATTTATAAGGATCGCCAACAAATGATACACAATTCTTACACAATAAAAGATGTTACAATAATATATGACTTGTGCTCATTCTGTTTTAGGCAACCACAACTAACACAGGAAGTACCAGTACAATAAAGTTAAAAATAAACTATAATATAAAAATATGAAAATGAGAAAATGATAATAAGTGTTTTAAAAAAAATTAACAGTGTAAAAATACAGGTCAATTAACATGTATTTTTGAGATACTCTAATATTGCTTTTTTAAATTTAGGCATAGTATCACAAAATATGTCTAACTTAAGCAGACGAGCGAGTTCGTTATATAACTTCGTAAATCTAGTTATTGGCGAGTTAAGCCCTAGGTTGGTCTTATATCTAGGTGTATTGAACAGTTTGAAGACATTTGAGCGCGGCAACCTACTAGGAGCTGAGATATGGATCGTAGCCAATAATTCAGGACAGTCAGCGTTATTATTTAATATATTATATAATAATGATAAGTCAAGGAGCTTACGTCTATGGTTTAGTTGGACTAAATTGAAATGTTTAAGTCGGGTGTTGTACGAAAGTAGAGATCTGTGTAGTTTTGTTTTATACGTAAGATGGCTAAGAAATCGTCTTTGCACACGTTCGAGTCGGTTTTTATGAACTTGGTAATGCGGTGACCAAGCTTGACAGCAATACTCTATTATATACTTCGTACTAATGAGTTGAACAAGAGAATTTTAGTTTTGGGAAGTTTAAATCCTTGGGTATTTCTGATTATGAATCCGCATATTTTGGACGCATTCAGTATTATTTTATCTAAGTGCGCACTAAATGTTAACTTACTGTCTATTATAACGCCTAAATCACGCACACACTCAGCTTGTTCAAGAGGTTGGCTGTGTATATTGTATGATGTTTGAATTTTATTCTTTTTTCTGCTAAAGGATATGTAATTACATTTATCAACATTTAAGACCATTTTATTTTGGTCACACCATTGAACCAGACGGTTTATATCATCTTGAACAAGAAGAATATCATCTGCGCTTTTGATAGGCCTTAAGATTTTGAGGTCATCAGCAAACAGGTAAGCAGTTGTATGGTGAAAACATTTTGTAATAGAGTTGATAAGAATTAGGAACAGAAGAATTAGGAATCATATCATAGGAAGAATTAGGAATTAGGAAGAATTAGGAATCATACCAATTGTAACTAACCATATATTTTAGAAATATGCGGCATAGAAAAGCTATATAGCTAGCTAAATAAAAAAGCAAACTCAATTAACGTTACCCACGATTCCTGTTAAAAAATCGAAACGTCGGATAGTAATGCATAATGTAGTTTCTACATCATTCCAATCCGTATTATATCCGTAACCATAGTTTTATTTTAATATGTATTATGTTTTATATTTCCAATACAGTTTAGTTAGCTGAATTAGACCAATTAATTTAATCTCGGGAACGCAGCAGTGTAATCGTGGAAGTTTTCCCTGGACAGAAACGTTCGTGTAAACGTTTTCAATGTCTTAATTGTATTTTCCAAAAAATTATGGCTTTTGAAAAAGAGTGACTATCGCTAATAAATATTGTTTTTTTTTTAAATAAATTTTTAATGTGCTATAGGAAGCTTCTATATCATAGGCTAATTAAATACTTTTCGGGAAAATACTGATTTAAAAGACATGGTCTATAAATGATCAAATTAATTGTCATTCGTTATTAGGGCAAAAAAACATCATTAGTCCGAAACTTTTGAGGCTACATATTTGAAAATTGGTAGGTAAATGTATTTTTTGAACCGCTTAAGGATTTTTATGAAAAAATAAGGGGTGCTATCCATACATCGAACTAATTTAAAATTTATTTTATCTCTCATATATATGCAGATGATATTCAATGTAATTTTAAAATACCTATCTTTTAAAGATAGATATTTATTTTACAACCATTGTTTCTCAAAGTCATTCGTTTGAAAGATACACGCTTCCAAATTAGTATAATGGCCGATTCAGTAAAACCAAAATTACTAGCAAAAAGGACTGTGTTTTCATCGATAAATCCTCTGGTATCAGGGTAAAAGGGGATGAGTCGAAAAATACAACTTTTCACCAGGGGCTTTTAAAAAAATCGCTTAATTGTTTTATAAGATAAATGCTGTTTAATCAAAAATGTGAACATATACTTAATACAAATTTGTTTTAATTGACATTTCACAATCTAGTAGTCTTTTACATGTTATCAAAAAATAAATTATTAAATAATTATTTAAATAATGGACATATCTCTTTTTTCCATAACAAGAAAAAAATATTTAAAATTCTTTTATTGACTCGTCTCTTTATGTGTTAGTTATTTATGTATTGAATATTAATATGCTTTAATTATTTTTACATAAATCATGACACTTGACTCGAGAGAGACTATGGCAGATCAATTGCTTCGTTTCAGTCAAAGCTTTTACCACAACATTCATGGACCTCTTCATGCATGAAGCAATGATGAGCCATAGTCTCTCTCGAGTCAAAAGCAGAGATAGCCTAGTGGATATACCAACAGACTGCCATGCAGAGGGTATCGGGTTCGAATCCCAGGCGCGCACCACTGACTTTTCGGAGTTATGTGCGTATTGAATTATTAATTATCGCTTGCCCCGTGCCTCGGAGAGCACGTGAAGCCGTCGGTCCCGGTCACCATGAAGATCTTTGACAGTCGTTATAGGGAGTCAGTAACTATCTCTGAATAAATTGACGCTAGTCTAAGCCATGGAATATCGCTATCCCTTTGGATTGCAGAGGTCAAACAGGCAGTCGCTTTGTGGAAAAGCTAATATTCAGTCAAATCCAGTTAGACCAGTAAGTGGACCCCGGGTTAAAACTGGGATAACGCTAGGAGAAAGAAGAGTCTCTCTCAAGTCAGGTGTCATGATTTATGTAAAAATAATTAAAACCTATCAATATTCAATACATAAATAAATAACACATAACAAAGAGACGAGTCAATATAAGGATTTGAATTGAAATACCAAAAATAATGCTTTAACCTTAAGCTTAGATATCGAAGTGTTCAGCGGAACTCCTCGATATCCGCATCTACATCTCGTGTGTTTGTACTTGTTTGTAATTGTAATTTATGATAGAAGCCATGGCAAGTATTATCAATTTAATGGAGAATACTAATAAGATCTATTTTTTTCCTGACTTATGGGAACTTGACCATTAGGTATAGCATTTCTCAGGATTCAAAGAGTCACTTGATTTGCCCCTTCGACGGAAAGAAATCTCCTTAAACTCGGCCAAATTATCTAACTTTATTTTGAATTGAACAATACCTGGTTCAGGTTCACCACTAGTGTCTTCATGATTACTGCATTTTTAGTCCTTTTATGAACCAGGCTTATGATCTTATAGAGCCTTGGCATTCAATTATTAATGAAGAACTAAAGAAAAACCGTATTTTGTCGGCAAAATATAATAATTGCCATTAATTTGCCAATTATTTTGCTGCATCTCTCCTCAGACCATTGAGATGCTGCAGAACATTGCAGTTTCCTTTGCAAGGGTGGAACATCAACTTCAGAAGCCCGCAGAGTGCCGTAGTTTTAGAATTTTATCCATATTTTGTCAACTCCTGTTTTCATGATCGTTGTAATGAGTCTTCCGTATGGTGACGGATTAAGAATACGGAATGTCACCACCCCATATCATCCCATGGGTGTCGTAAGCCGTGTCGTGCCGACAGAGCAAAGGAGATAAAACGCCGCCCTGTGGTACACCCGCAGAATTATCGCACCAGGAAGAAAAAGTTTCATCCAGATGGACACGCTGCCGGCGGCCAAACAGGTAACTACGAAACAAATCAATTACTGATGGAGATATGTTAAGAGAGATTAGAATGGCAAGGAGAACATCAAAGTCGACAGTATTAAACGCATTGCTAAAATCTAGCAAACAGAGAATAGTAAACTTGCCATTATCCATACCAGACCTGATATCATCCGTTATATTAATTAGCGCAGTAGTGGTACTGTGACCCGTACGGAATCCAGATTGGAAGGGATTGAGGATATTATATTGAGAGAGGAAAGAGTTAAATTGGTTATGGATAAAACGTTCGAGGACTTTGGAAAGAAAGGGTAAGATGGATATAGGTCGATATTCAGAGAAGGACACAGGGTTAGTTTTCTAAGGGAGAGGAACAACGTGGGCATTTTTCCAAGAAGTTGGAAAGATGCCGCTAGAAATAGAGTAATTAAGCATGTGGGAAATAATAGGAAGGATCTCATTAAGGATGGGGAGGATCATATATCGAGTGATATCAACTGCGTTGGAAGTTATGGATAAAATGCTCTTCTCAACATCACATGCAGTAAACTGACTAAAGACAAAAGGAGGGTGATCAAGGGTTTAGAGCGACGAAATGTAATTTAAAGTATCAGTTTTTATTGTCCTATCAAAATTGGACGAAGCAGAGAAGTACTTGTTAAGCAAATTGATATTAATATTGAAGGATTTTGTATTCTGACTTTGCTTTCCAACCCCTAATGATCTAAGGAATTTCCATACTTTCGCTGGATCTCCGTTTTGAACAGAATAAAATTATGGATATGCCGGCGTTGTGCATCCTTACACACCTTATTGCAGTGATTTCTTATCTTAATGTACTTTTCTTTATTAAGCTCCGTGGGTTTAGAATTGTACTTGGATTTTGCAGTCGCTTTTTTATGAATAAGTAAGCTTATGTCTGTAGTAAGCCAAGGCGACGGTGCATGTTTTAGCTTTATGGCTCGAATAGGTGCATGAACGTCATAGAGGTCAATAATGTTCCTCTCAAATAATTGAACTTTATCATCCAAAGATTGTGCATCAAGTAACGGTTGCCAATTTATAGTTTTGGCATCCTCACGCAAGAGATCGCTATCCATTCTACTAAAATTGCAAAGCAAGAGAATTCTAGACTTAGCCTTGGGAGGACGGACTTTGTAAGAGAGAAAAATAAGATCGTGATAAGAAAAAACATCTGCATCAAATTGGCCGTGCTTAGCAACATGACCAACTGATATGGTGCGGATTTAAATTTTCACTTCGCCACTTGCCAATATATCACACGTGCCGTGTCATGTGTATGTTAAATCGTAGCAAGCCTCACATTGGAATAAAAATAAATATTCACTGCAAATAAGTTGCTCAACTCACTACGTATTGATTAAACTTCCTCGTAGTATTTTTAGTACAAAAATATCATACAGTTACAAACCATTCTTATTGCCTGCTGTATTATGTAATCACTCATGGCAGTTGCTATCTTCACATTAAATAAAAATTTCTCCGTAAATAAATGTAAGTAGTAAGACAGCCTCCGTGGTTCAGTGGATAGCGTATGCCTCTGCTGATTGGGCGATCATTTATGAGGCATATGTCACGGGTTTGATTCTCGGGTCGGGCAAAAGTGTTACTGAGTTTTACCGATTTCTCAGTAGCGGTACGGAGTCTGGCAATACCCGGTAACGGCAATAGGCTCGCGCCCGATTACGTGGGACCTAAAATTCATAAGGTAGGCTAGCAGTGAACGTCTCTAGTCTGAAATTATGATGATAAAATAAGTTAATCTTACGTAGCGGCTGTAACACTGCAATTCACAATGGCTCGTTAGATTATTAAAGTTTAAGCGAATTTGCACGTTGGACAGTATTATACGACCACTCCAATATGGTGGTGACAAACCGGCCACTTGATTTCCATCGCGACATCTAAAAAGTAAATAATTCACTATGTACTGTGTTGGTGCTACACATAGACTCAACTTTACTACAGCAATTCAAAAGAAAAAACAGGATCAGATACTTACAAACAGTCAATTCAAAATCAGCGGCAAATCCTTCGCCAAACGAGAAGTACCCGAACCCACATAATTATCACTGCGGTTAGATTTACTGTCCTTTATTAATATGGAGGAGCTACGTTGTTGCCGTTAGTTACCTGTTACAGATGAGCCATAAGTGATTGAATATCTAGTACTAGTATCTATCAATGTTAAGGAAGGTCTCTAGGGTGAATACGCGATAATGAATTATTCAATTACTTATACATACAGATTACGGAATTATCTTTCAATAGATCAGCAACCTCAAGAGTACTCCCAGTTAAAGATATTCTTAGACTTTTTGTAAACGAATGGTTATTGAATTTTACTAAGAGACATTGTTGATTTGTTTAGAGAAATGTTATATTATCCTTTTGCAATTATATTTTCCACTTCTGGGTAATCTAAAAGATAAATATCAGGTTGGTCTAGAATTGATTAGTAAAACAAAAAAATATGACGGCACCGCGCTAAGTAAATATTCAATTTGTTAGTTCACTAAATTTGTTCGTGACATACATTAAAAACTATGACAGTGAATCGTGTATTCGAAACCGCTTGTGAAAATCGTGTAAAAATCGTGCTATCCAATCGTGTGGTATACCGGGTTCGGTTCCCGGACGACATTATTTCTGAAGCCCCGATAGATAGAAGCCATACAGTCCACACACGCATAGAACACACTCGTCGCAGGAACACTCTCCAGTCACACACCACCAGCGCACTGTGGCGGACCAGCTAAGGTCCGATTCGTGGCATCCGCCACAAAATTCATTCGCCTTATACGGCTCCTGTATACCTGCAAGAATACCTTTATACTGTCCTGTACGAAATAATAAAATACAGAAGCATTAATGCCTTTTATCCCAAAAGCCAAAACGCCTGTAGGTATAAATTCACACATCAGATGCATAAATTCTTTCGAGTCCCATTTGACCACGGTATCGACTCGAACGGCAGTTGAGGTTCAAATTGAAAAATACTGAGGGTACTATCGGTTAGATTTAAAATGGATACTTGACACATTGACAGTTTACTGTTTTGATGGCGAAGCGGGTATAGGGTGGCGTCCTCGGACAGTTTTGTAGTACGCAGTGCGGATTTTAACCCCTACCATGGTTCTTTTCACATCGGTTTAGTAAAGCATTTAATAAATACGTTGTGCTCTTGCTTATTTAAAACCAAACTTATTTTAAAGAAGAAAATAAAGAAGTCAGCATCGATAAAGCACGAGGCATCGGCAGGAGAGCATTATTTCGAACAATCTATATTTGTTTTGCTCTATTCATGGATCCTGTACTAAAACTCTCTAGAATAACCATGGAAAGATATTGCCCAAAGATCACATCCTTACATCTTGTCTGCCTGGAATTGCAGTTGTCCAGGCATACAAGTAACAAAGCACGAAATGAGAACAAATGTCGTATTTTTCCCATAAATACCAGAAAACTGTAAAAACAGTTAAAAGTTAAAATTTCTATTTGAATTTAATAAACCTATTCTTGACTCAAGCGGGAGCCACGCCATTAAGAACTGCGTCGAGTGTTGTGGGTTCGATTCCCATACAAGACAACACTTGATTGAATGATAGTAAACTCAAATCAAATCAATCTTTATTGCAAAATCTTCCACGACGTACGATTTGTTCCTAGTAAGGAAGATGTTATGATGTTTTATAAATTAAAACAAAGTTGTAAGTCAAACTTGAACAACTGTTACAGTATAATAAAAATACAAACAGACTGAATAACATGTCCTACTTTTTCAAATATCATATTGAGTGTATTGTGGGTTAACCAGCGATCAGAATCCCAAAAATAACTTACCAACCTCTAAGCCGGATTATCTTTGAAAGCCTTTTAACAGTAAATTATGGGTTTGGAAATATAAAGGAACGGTCAAATGCCAAATCTTAAAGGAGTGGGTATTAATCCCGAAGTGATAAAAAAATAATCTGTAATCATTTCGGTCGAGTACAGATTTTATTTTGAAAATGTAAATAAATCTTGAGAAGTTACGATTCTCTTTGAAGAGATCATCTTATTTATACCTATGTAATCATTGATTGGCTGAAGAAATTGTGTTTAAGTTGGCTCGGATCGGGTGCTTATTATTATTGGTAGATGAAAAATATTGAGGCTTTTTCTTGTCATGTCACTTTTTATTACATGTCTTAATTTATACTTGATAATAATATTTTGATTCAAATAGAGCACGAAATTATGAAAGTACAAGTAAGTACAGTTTGTAATGGAAATTAACTGTTTATTTGCATGCCGTTCAAACAAAAGCTTTCGGTCTGCATTTTGTAAATGAATGATCCGATTAAATTTAACGTAGTTGGTAATTTACCTAATAAAAAGGTTGTGATAGCCGAGAAAAGGTAGTGATAGCCGAGTGTAAAAACCGACAGACTGCTACGCAGAGGATCACGGGTTCGAATCCTCGGCACGCACCAATGACTTTTCGAAGTTATGTGCGTATTAAATTGTTAATTATCGCTTGATTATCGGTAACCTTCTCATAGAGAGGCCCGTGCCCAACAGTGGGACAGTATATAAGCCTGATGATGATGAGTTGGTAATCTTAAGCAGGATCCCTATGCCTAGACATGAAGACATAATATTTATTTCTACTTTTAGTTGTTAACAACACTACAAGTCAAAACCATATGCCAGATATCCCAGCTTATAGACCTTTTGAGGATAAAAACTGAAGTAAACTTAGAGTTATTGGTTTTTTCCTGTCGTTTCATTCTCTTTAATCTTTTCGTATTCTTTTAAGTCCAGACAAAATGATTTTAGGATGGGATTACGATACAGGATATCGACTTACGCTTATAACTGACTCAGCCCGCTGATAGCCCGCATTCAGCACCCATCGTACAGCTCAACCTTGATTGAGGGCAGCTGGCACAACAGATATACAATGCCTATATAGGCCATCAAAAGATATATGCATAATAAGCACGTCAACCAGACAGACGAACTTCTGAAGTTTTGAAACATTTTCAGAAAATGAACCACCAGAGCATAAACTCGTCGAGATGCACTGATTAGTGCGAGACGTAATAGATTTTCTATTGTGTCTGGTATTGCGCTGTTCAAGAGGTTAAAAACCATATCATTTCTATCTTTTTAAACTGAAACCAATAGTAACGTTGCACCCGTCTCGTTACGTTTAAACATTTTTCTATTTCTAACAAAGTAAACTACAATCTGAGTTCACGCCCGCTGCCCGACGGTTAACGAGATCTGTGTGCCACTTACGTAATAAGCCTGGTTTTGAACTTTTAGTTCCATGGATTTATGTGTTACGTTGTGAGATACATTGACATGTGAAGAATAGTAGCTTGATTTATTTATTTTAAGGAGACTTTTCAGCTTTTAGACAAATACATTACAAGTTGCCTTACACTAATTCTAAGCCAATTACAGAGCTCCACGAAAGTTCATACAAATTGTTACTGTTGAACTTCTATACACATGTCAGATCTTCTTCACGGATTTTTCAGAATAGCCAATGACATGGTCTAACGATTCTTGCTGATTGATAAAGGCGTGTGATATAAATGGCACACAAACGGTCACTCACCTAAGTAGTGGCCTCTGTGAACTTTGGTTTTCTATATGTCAGATTCAATCCAATGTATCTATAGAAAGCACGCTTCTTGGTTTATGAATGGTCAGATAGAACTGTTAATATTTCTAAGCGTTATTTTTATAATTCGTCATGATCCTAGCGTTATTCCAGTTGCAACCAAGATTTTATGTCTTAGAGTCTGCTTACTAGTCTAACCAAATTTTACAAAATATTTTCTTTGCCACAGAGGAAAGAACTAAAATAAATAAATAAATAAATAAATAACTGCGGTCAAACCTCTGCAATTTAAAGGGACAGAATTATTCCATGGCTAAAACCAGAATGAAGTCAGTCAATAGCATATTCAAAGGTACTGACTGCCTATAACGGTTTTCATGACAGGTGGGGGAGGGTTCAAGGGACGGGGCAAGCGATACGCACTTTAAATAGATAACTTTGAAAGGTTAGCGGTGCGTGCCGTGGAATTTGAACCCTATTAGCCTCTACATGGCAGTCTTGCTCAGTACGGGTCTCTTCTCACTATTAAGTCAGACCATAGACCGCCACGATGGTCAAGTGCGGTTTGGCAGACTTCACATTATGGCAGGGTCCCAGGGGTTTCCTCACGATATTTATCTTCATCGATCCGATAGCGATTATAAAACATGTCATCACAATCAATCGCTAATATTGTACAGCCTGTGTTCATAATAATATTACAGACTAACGAGCTCTACAGATTATATTAAAAAGAAACATTCATTATAATTATTATATCTTAGTTGTAGTCCCTATAACACAAGCGTCTAAAATTAGGTACAAAGATTAACCAAATTTATGTATTGAGAGTTTCGAACAAATGTGTATATCATGGCATCTACTCGGAGTATTTTAAAGACCTTTTCCTTTCAGCTCTATACAATGAATATCATAATCGTTATATTCCAACCAAAACCCGAGCGTATTCTAAATATAGTCATGCTATTATAAATCAAATCGTGCGGATTTGATTTATAATAGCGGCTTTAAATATATTTTCTGCCTTTCAATACCCAATACATTCATGAATACTAAATGGGACATCATATTATTTGTCCTCTATACCCATGATCGTATATATTTGGCTCTTAAAACGGACTTTGGTCATACGACATAAAACGCACATGAACTGATTTTATGTTCCACTGCCGTTGAATATTTGAGCATTCCCTTTTTGATTCTCTTTGAAATAAATCATATTGTAGTGTACGGCTAGTTCTTTCAAACGTGAGCTTTGAAGATTGGACCTTTGATGTGAATTAATAAAAGCCAAATAGGCAGTTATTTTACTATAAGTAAGTTACATTTGCCTGGTTGGTATTATAAAGTAGAATTTTGTAACAAATCATGAAAGATGTCGATTTTCGGGTCTTCCTGTCCAGCCGCTGCAAGCCACTTTGCGTATAAAGTCACTCCACCTGCTGGAGAGCAGAAACACATCTTGACTTCATTATCGTGTCATTGAAGATGACTATATCCTGCAGTTGCCCTAGCACTGCGACAGAATGATGATTGAAAACTCTAGATCGTCGGTCCACATAATTCCCGTCATATCTTCTTGGGGTCGCGGGAAGCGGTTGGCGGCTTAAGATTAGTCTATGTGGAGAGTCTTAGGGGAGGCCTATCTTCTGCAGTGGTCGCTTTTCTGCTGCAATGGTGAAAACCTTTTATAGACAGGAACTCCATCATCTTCTCGGCTACCTCCACTGTCATTATGAAGGACATGAGCTAGAACATGTTCTCTATAATAAAACACTGATTTCTGTGAGTTCTTTGTGTCTGCATCTATTTTGCTTTGCTGCATGCTTAGCTAGAAAAAATAAAGGTGATAGGCATATTCACGTATGATGAAGCAGTTTAAGTGGCTGCCTCAACACATCTACCAGTGTGACTTGTTACGTTAGTTCTAAAATACACAAGTAGGTACACAAGGCATTGTGTGGACCGTAAATTTGAGATGTATTCTTTGCTTCAAAGTCCGTAGCTTGTATGTTTAAAGTCACCCTTTACACATGAGCTTTTTTAAGTGCAAGCCACACCAAGGCGGGTCAGTTGTACCATCAAATTGATGTTATTACAGTTAAATCATAAAACTGACTGAAAGAAAACTCACTGCGCCGCAGTAAAAAAACACCCAGTTCCATAGCTTCTTTTAACCTTATTTTAATCCACGATCAATGTAGTTTTTAATCAATTGCGATTTAAATAACAAATTACAAACTACGATTCTTTTCATACATCGACACAAAAGATAAAATAACGGCTTCACGGCTTCGCTCGATAAAACAATAGGGGTGATTTCATCTATCATTATTAGTGCTGTCTCTCATTATTGTTATAAATTGTTTCATTGTTAGAGGGAGTTCACACGGGCGAAGTTAGTGCGTTGCGCAGCTTATGATTTCAATTTTAATATAAACAGAACATTATTTTTACTCATATCAATGCCTCAAATGTAATTTATTTTATTGACACAATGCAAATCTACCTGTGCTACGGCGACACAGCGTCGTAGTCTTCGATAACATAAAGGATAGTATGCTATATACAATCCATCGATTAATGAGGCTAAGCGAAGCCTATGCAGATCGGCCAGTAAATATAACGCTACTCCACACATCAAAAAGCACGTAAAGTAGTTGATCTCTTATGTGTCTTATGAAGATTAACTACTTCTTAAAGATTGTCAGTATCCCAAAATATTGTGACGGCCGGTGTCATGTCAAATTGCCATCACTACGGTTGTCAAGGACTACTGACGTCTACACGACTAACTAGCCGGTCGTCAAACACAATAATTAGCAAAGAGGTTTGAAGACTATTTTATTATTTGGAAACGACAGTTTTTAATTCGATGACGTATACACTCTGTCAAGTGTTCGCCAAATTCAGCAGTCATTGACAACAAGGCGATGACCGTGCGGATAACACATACGCTGCACGTTCTGAGGGCGTGAGTTCAAATCCCAGTCATAACAATTATGTGGATTTTGGATTTTATGAAATTTGGAAAATGTTTATGAATATTTGGCAAATATTTAAAAAAAGTTAAATATTTCGAATAAAAATTAGAAAATTGTAGAAACTTCAGGTGTAAGGACGGGACTAAGTGAAATAAAAGAGAGATGTTGTTCGATTGAATATAGGTTTATTACTCGTTCCTCAATAGATACTATTGATACATAACTTATACTAACTTAATAGCTACGTCACACTCCCTACCAAAAGGAAAAAAAATGGATTACATAAGTATACATTTTTTTTTATAGTAAACATAAAATTATATTTAACTAAGTATACGACATTTGAAAAATAAATGGTTACATATAAAGAATATAAGTTTGTTATAATTATAATGATACACATTTAATATATAATAATCTTAATGGTTAGTGCCTACTTCAATTTATTATCACACAAAGTATAAACAATACACGAGTTACAATAACATACATTTGATACCGTACAGTCACACTTAATAGTGTTACATATCAATATTATTCATTATAAAGTCTAGTCCTATTTTTATGCACAGTTTTCTCCTTACCATTAACTAAAATTACAACATTAGGTGATATATCCTTGACAACCAAAAATGGACCTAAATACAGTGGATCAAGTTTATTACAATTTTCATTACGAACTAGTAATAAATCTCCTGGCTTATATATGATTGGATGTATACTATTGTCGTACTTAGATTTTCTAAGTATTTTACTACTCACAAGATTATTTTTAGCATCAATTTGCGATTTTTGAATACGATATTTCAACTCATTAGCATAGTTGTCAAAATTATAAATGGGATCTATTGTTGTTGTGAGGTTACTAGGTATGTTGCATGGTTTACCAAATACTAACTCGAAAGGTGTAAATTTTGTACTCGAATGTACTGAAGTGTTATAAGAGAAACACCAATAAGGCACCCATGAACTCCAGTCCCGGGTTTGACTGTTGACTTGCATTCTTAAATAAAAAGATAAATGTTTATGACTATTTTCTAATGAGCCTAATGTTTGGTGATGGAAAGCTGTCGACTGTAAATGACTTATGTTTAAAATTTTACAAACCTCTTGCATAGTTGAGTTGATGAATTCTGTGCCTCGATCCGTAACAATCTGCCTTGGAATTCCATACCTAAGTATAAAATTACTTACCAACGTTTCAGCTACTGTGCGTGCATCCTTACTGAGTATCGGATATGCTTCGACATATTTAGTGAGATCGCACTGAAGCGTTAAAATATAGTTGAAGTTATTATCTCGTATTAAAGGGCCTACCAAGTCTAAATAAACCTTATCGAAAGCTGAATTGCCGCAATCGGTTATCACCATGCTCAGGCTCCTTTACAGGCTTTAGATATTTGTAGCGTTGACATTTCGTACATTTTTTAACATAATTGATAACATCGCGTTCTAATCCTGTCCAGAAATATTTTTTACGTATGTTATTTAACATTCGTCTCATTCCTGCATGTCCACTCGTTGGTAAAATATGATAATCGTTTAATATTACTCTCTTTGTGTCGTCATCTATAATCTTTGTAATGCCTTTTATTACGCATAAGCGGGGTCCGGACCACTTAGGCAATTTATTTATGAACTGAGCTAGCTCTTTAATTATTTTAAAATTACTTTCATTTTTAATAATATATATCGTATCTACTTTTAAATTCGTACAAAATGATTCCATTTCCCTCACAGAGACAGCTCGTGTACGCTGTGATTGGGTAAACAGTTTAACGTATATAGTACGATTTGACGACGAATATGCATAATCTCCACATTCTAACGATACGTGATTTTTAACTTTTGCCCATTCACTCTCATTTACAAACATTAATTCCGTGTAATCCTTGGATGGTTTTAACATTTCTACAACTCTTGGGTGATCAGTCCAATCGTCTTTAGGAATGTTAGTCACTGAAGTATGATTACCAGAATTATCGTTAAGTTTTCTTCTTTGCGCTCTCGTAAGTACAGACAAGACATGTTCATTAATCGCCTTTAATTCTTCACTGCTTATTTCTATGCGAGACAATGCATCTGCAGCTACATTGTCGCGCCCTTTCACATAAACTACATTATAATCATATTCCTCAAGTAACAACCGAAATTTTAATAGTCTACTGGAAGGATCTGTCAAATTATACAAAAATACTAACGGCTTGTGATCTGTTTCTATGATAAACTTTCTTCCATAGAGATAAGGGCGAAAATATTTTACCGACCAAACTATTGCTAACAGCTCCTTTTCAATCGTTGGATATCTGCGTTCGGCCTTGTTTAAACTACGGCTAGCATACGCGACGGGCCTACGGTCAGCATTACATAATACGGAACCTATAGCATAACCCGAGGCATCTGTTTTCAAAATAAACGTGTTATTATCATCAAATAAGGGATATTGCAGTACTGGAGGATTTATAAGCGAATTTTTCAAAACATCAAATGACTTTTGACAGTCTTTATCCCAATTAAATACTACATTTTTACGACATAGATTATTTAATGGTATGCAGATTTCAGCAAAATTTGGAATAAATTTTCTATAATAGTTTGAGAAAGCTACGAACCGTTTCGTCTCATCAGCATTTTTTGGAACCGGATAGTTAACTAATGCACGTATTTTTTCTGGATCGGGCTTAATACCGTCCGCAAATACCACATGACCTAAGTATAATATTTCTTTTCGGAGAAAATCGCACTTACCGGGATTTAATTTTAAGTTTACTTTTCTTAATCTTGCCAAAATATCTAATAAATTTTTATTGTGACTGTCTAAATTTCTACCAAAACAAATCAAATTATCTAAGTATATAAAACATTTGTCATAATTAAGTCCCGACATTGCGACTGTCATTAATCGTGAAAATGAACTTGGACTCGTCTTTAAGCCCATCGGCATACGGGTCATTTGATACTGACCGGATGGAGTTGTAAATGCAGTATATTTCCTACTATCGGAATCTAATTTCGACTGAAAGTAAGCCTGAGTTAAATCTAGTTGTGAAAAATAAATTGCACCAGAAAGTGAATCTAATATGTCGGTTATATTGGGAAGTGGAAATTTATCGTCTAATATGCGATCATTTAATTTTCGGAAATCGATGGCTAAACGCCAGCTTTTGGTATTATTTTCATTCCTTTTTGGTACTAGTAGTACTGGGCTAGACCACTCACTATTGGCGGGTTCGATAATGTTATTGGAAAGCATTTCTTTAACTTGATTTTCAATTTCATTACGCTGTGAAAATGGTAAACGATATTGCTTAATATAAATGGGATCCGAATTTGGCTTTAACTGAATATTTTGTTCGTAAAGATTGCATGTACCTAACTTATCTCCGGGTAGAAAGAATACGTCGGCGAATTTTGCGCAAATATTTTGTATACTGATACTTTCTTCCTTGTTCAAGTGGTCTAATTTTATCAGCGATAATAATTTACGAACTCTTTCTCCATCTAATTCCTGCTTCTCAAACGAACAAATATTATAGCAAGATAAACTATCAATGTCCGGTCTAAAATAACTAAGTTCAACTACGGTTTCTCGCGTATTTAAAATTTGTATTAAAATCTTTCCGTTTCTTGGTTGACAGATACTGCAATAAATACACCTTCACACAACTCTTTCGGCAATATAACACAAGGGTCTTTTAAGCATGAATCTATTTGGAAAAGCTTTTCACATCTCGGTGGTACCGTAATAAAAGATGTTTTACCTAATTTTCCTAATCCTAAAGGTAATGTCAATGAATCACCTAAGTTATTAAGTGTCATAGTATTATTCTCATAATTTAAAATACAGTTATATTTCATTAAAAATTCCTGCCCGATTATGCCATCTTGGATACAAGGTAGGTTTTTTAGAACATAAAACTTGTGTTTGAATTCTTTTCCACTTAAAGATAATGGTATGTAAACAAAGCCTTCGGTGTACGATTTGCCACTAATACCATTAATGGTTATGTGTTCTGGATGCAGTGGAATATTCCAGTCTCTAACTGTCTCATATTTCACTACTGACAAAGATGCACCCGTGTCGACTAACATTCTATATTTGGTACCGAATATTGCTAGTTCCAAGAAATTATTATAATGACATGCTAAAATAAAGTTACGATCGAAAAAACTCTAAGTCCAAATTTTGATTGTTTACCGAATTATTTTGAGTATTAGAGTTACTTTGTACCTCATTTTCGGATTGGTTTAATAAATACGCATTCTGTCTAAAATTACCTCTAGTCACTCCATGTTCGGTATTACGTCCACGTCCTCGCGAATAGGTTGTTATGCCTCTAGTATTGTTTCCTCGAAAAACAGGCCTAGAAGTTGTAGAACGTACTGGTCTAAACCCGCGACTTGGCACGTAAACATTTCTAGTAAATCTACCTCTGCCTTGACCCCTATAAGAATGGAAGTACTTACCCTGGCGCTGACCTGTGAAGATCGTTTCTGATGACGAGCTCGGCCCTAGGTGAGCACGTTCTTCATCTTTGGCAGCTCTTATAACGTCCTTCAACTCCGAGTAATTCCTGGCCGCTAAAATGGTACTTAACCGACTATTTCTCAAACCTTCTGTAAATCTTTGTATGGCTAACTTTTCATTAACAGGTCTAAACATTTTATACGCATCGTTATTGCCATCCGATTGGGAAATAGTCAATTCGACAAATAGATCCTCAAGTTTCTTACCAAATTCTTCAATACTTTGCGATCCTTGCCTGGTCTTCAATAACTCTAGTTGCAGTGCCGTGGCTGATTGCTTGGTCAGCAGGTTATTTTTCATATCTGTAATGAGATCTGCAGAAGACGTATAGTTAGAGGCCAACCGCAATTTGGCACTTCGCGTTAGGCGCGTTTTAAGAACAAAAGATATCAGTAAATGTTCCTGTTCTTTTGCAATATTTTGACTATAAAACTCTATGCAATCTATTAATTTTTTCGTTACTTCCTCCTCACCCGTCATTACAGGTAGAAGAGAAGTAGCAGTTTTCATGTCAAACTCAGTCTTGGAAGTCATGGTGTCACTATCTTTGTTACTTACTAAACAAAATGTTTCAATATCTTGGAAATACGATTCTATTTCCTCACAAATAACTACTGTATACTCTATGTCCTCCTGTTTAATATACCCTTTAGAAATATTGATATCTAAATTTTTACGCTGTGAAATATACAAATCATACAATTTCTTTGCTTCTGTATATTTCTGTTCTAATAATTTTCTGGTTCTTTTAGGTTTACTTAGCTTAACTAAATTTATTTTAATAATTTTAATTTTTTCATGTATGTCTAATATATCAGACATCTAAAATAGAACAATATGCATAAGAATTAATTAAAAAAAGAAATACGAAAGGAGAAAAGAGAGTAGAAATCTATAGTCTCTACGTCAATACCTTTGTCAGCACATCACTATCAACATATCACTTTTCACCTATTTTATTCCGCACTAATTTTACCGATATTAACCGCACACAGACTCACTTACACTTACGTAGGCACTAATCTTCATTTTTCGCTGTTGTTTAACCGAGTTTTACTCAAGGTTAAACATCACCGGCCTCCTTAGTAGTCTTTGGGTCACGCCGAGGGCCCGAGCGTCTGAAAGCGCTCCTGGCCATCTCCTGCCTCATCCAATTCACGTGGCACCGTTTGTACAACTTGTACACCGCATATTTAGCGCCCAAAATCAAAATGAGTGCTATTACACCCAATATTATATTTGTCGTGGACTGATTTGTGTGCAATTTTTCAATATCGGCTGCGTTTACGCCACCAGCAGCATTTTGGGCAATCACAATTTCCTCCTTACTTTGTTGTTTTCCCATTTTTCGAACCGAAGTATAGAACACTAGCGTCTTTGAATTGCGAACAAGATAGACGGATCGCGAATGCCATCATCGAAACAAAGTCTATTACACTAAGAAACCCGAAACCAATCCTTAAATGGCAGGGTCGCCATGTAAGGACGGGACTAAGTGAAATAAAAGAGAGATGTTTTTCGATTGAATATAGGTTTATTACTCGTTCCTCAATAGATACTATTGATACATAACTTATACTAACTTAATAGCTACGTCACGGAAGGAATACAAAGGTTAAAAAGAGACAGGAGATGGAAAAACAATTGAATAATGAAATGACAATCGAAATTAGTGGATCTAGAACATTCCTAGGTGTACATAAGGCGGTGTAGACGCGCTGAGCGCCAGTTTAAGTTGAGAAGTCGTAAGGTGGAGAAGAAAAGGAAGAAGTAAAAGGAAGAAAGAAGTAGTAGTGAAATAAAGTGAAGTGAAAGTATAGTGCAGTGAAGTGCAGTAAAGTGCTGTGAAGTGCAGTGCAATAGACGTTAGTGTTGGTGCTGTCCGCGTAGAAATTGAACGGCGCGCCGTGTGTGAAGTCAAATAAAGTGTCATCAGTGCTACTCGGTGTTTCCTTCCAATCCCGTTACCCCGTCCGTAACAACATCCTGACATGAGAATAAAGTATGAAACCTATCGCTACAACAAAACTGCTTATTTGTGTCGCATTGAATCGCGTCGCTTTGCTCTTCTTCGTAATTATGATACAAAACTCACAACGCAGCTACAAAGGATCGTGTAGCGTCACTCTTACAGTAGAGGTGTTGACGCCGACAAATTGAATTATGACATATCGATGTTCCGATTGACGTAGCTGTTTCGACTGATGATTTCAGCGGTATTTAAAAATGAGTTATCATTGTATACATTCTACGTTTGCTGTATCGTGAAAAAATATTAAATCCAATAGACGTCAACGGACTCCGTTCAAAGCTATCTAAAACGTTACAACGTAGACTTAATTTAATGCAAATGTTCATAAGTATTAGGAAAAAGAAAAACAAAATTCTATTGAAATCAATAAAAATGTTCTTGTAATAAACAAAGAACGTTCTTTTTTGACTGTCGATTCTTCTATTCAATATTACTTTAACAATATTTTCAACTACTTACTAGGTTTCATTTAAGATTTTACGATTGTTTTTAATTTTTACGCATTCGAATTCTATTTTTTATTCTAAAATATACAATTAATTTTCCACCTACACCTACACTCTAAAAGTAGGCTCGAACTACTTATCAAGTTTAAAGGGAATGCTTAATTAACGTCAAAGAGTATATAATTACGTCTAAAGGTCATCTTAACAACTCGAGGAAATTAATAGCTTTTGTTGAACTGATCAACAACAACCATCTTCTTATTACAGGAGAAATAATAATTGTTTCTATTTTGGAAGTTTTAAGTAAATATGATCTATAAGTATACCAAAGTACTTTATGTATTTTATGTACTTAAAATAAGCTCGCCCTCTATTACGTGAGACCTAAAAAATTCATAGCGAAATATGGGTGTAATATTTACACCTCTGCCTACACTTTCGAGGATACAGGCGTGAGACTATAAATAAATAAAATAAATAAAAAAATATGTTATTAAATACTACGGTTTACGGAAGTCTTCCGTGACCACGGATCCTGTAAATAAATCAAAACGTCGGCTAGTAATAAATAGTGTAGTTTCTAGACAATTCGGTTTATATTTAATACCTTAAAACTCATATATCACGATAGAATCCGTAAACCGCAGTTTGATTTCAATGTGTAACATTCGCGTTAACCGAAAAAAATACTATTAAATTATTCTTCTAGGTTCGATGACTCACCGATTCATATTAAAATCACTCTTAAGATAGTAAGCTCTATCTCTCTCGTAGAGCTCGTGAATGCTATAAGTCATGTATACTGGAAAAAGCTGCTATTTATTAGAGGAAAGGTTATACATCCCAACCCATAGACCTAAAGAAAAGACCTTAAGCTCTGACCATAAACATCACCTCAACCCAGTGACATCGTCATCCACAACTAGTCTATAATAAAACCCAGGAGAAATATCCCCTGAGAATTATAAACCATGTTAGCAAAGCACAGTATTGACAACAGATACGTAAATCCCTAGGTACAGTCAACTACAAAAGTTGCTAAACATCATAATCTTTGCCGAGTCTTTTATGAATTTAAAGTCTTTTAATTTTCTTTATTTATAAATTATTGTTTAGGAAAGTTTTCCTTGTCTAAATATCTGACAAGATATTGAGAATAGTAATTAGCTAGAACTCAAGTAAACGTATATCGGTTTTACGTAGCTAACTGTACCTTACGTAGGCGAGACAAAGATTTTTTTTAATTTCGTTATCCATATTTTACTCCTCCTTTGACTGAATATTGGTTAGTAAAGTACTTATAACGCTTATTAACATGCTTATTTAAAAAGGTAGTAAAAAATAAGTAAGTCAGCAAATGCATTGAGATCAGTCCTCTCTGTGATATTATATCAACTTGGCAGTAACAATATTTGGAATATCACACTAATCTTATTTAAGTTACCGTCATTACTGTTTCATTATCCATAGATTGAAGAAGTTCTCCAATTTTTTTTCAGTTGTATTGATGTTTGGGCGTTTAATATGCCTCTGCCTACCCCTTCGGGGAAACGGGCGTGAGTCTATGTATGTATGTATGTTGTATTGATGTAGCAATTACATAGCAATTTTCCAAGATATTTTTTGCCATTTCAAGTCTGCTGTGTATGTTTTGTGTGCATATAAATATACTTAAAAACACTAATAATCAAAATAAATGGTGTATGTAAACAGCACATAATTTGACCAGGTTCGTCTGTAGGTGTTGTACTCACATTGCGACTTTATCTCAATTTATTAAGACACCATGGAATACCGTGCAATTGTAACAACCCTTACATCAGTTAAGTAATCCATCTCAATCCCTTTACGACCACTACCGTGGTAAGCCGATCAGAACCACGCAGAAACTACAGGTCTTTATATCTTAAATTAGTTAGCTAACGCAATTAACACCCTTTAATTATATGTGTATGATAAATTATTATTATATAAATCAAATCAGTCTAAAATATTGAGGCTTATTAATAGCCATAGAATCTATTTAAGAAATAATCATCATCATCAGCCCTGTATATATATACTGTCCCATTGCTGAGCACGGGCCTCTTCTCACTATGAGAAGGGTAAGGCCATATTCCACCACGCTGGCTAAGTGCGGGTTGGCAGACTTCACATGTCTTTTGAGAACATTATGGAGAACTCTCAGACATGCAGGTTTCCTCACGATGTTTTCTCTCACCGATAAGCAAGCGATATGTTTGAAATAGAATTAGTTTTATTATAAGTCAAATCGATTAGATCGATTGAGTAACATTTTGTTTAGTATATTGAAAATTTCTGACAATGGTCACACTGAACTGTCAATCTTTTCGTTCATTGTTGTTTCCCGCGGTCAGCGAAAAAACCTAGTTCTGGATAGATTTCGTTTTGTGAGCGTTTTGATCTTGTATTTAGAACCCGTTTGATTGCCACTTCCTTGATCAATAACTGGCACCGGTTAATTGTGATAAAAATAGTATTTTATTGAACTTTGTAAAACACGTGTGTGAATTCCTGATTGGTGCCCGAGGAGGACTACGCTGAACTGGAGACTGGTATCTATTCGATTATCTTGTTATTTTGGCCAAAATTATGAGTTAACCTTATAGGTCCATTCAAGAACATCACCAGGAGATATAAGGTAAAATTTTCATATAACTACATTATAATTTGTCATCGCTGAGAATCTCAGCAATATATGTCAGACATTTGATTGCTTTAGGACAACTGGATGAATATAAATTAGCTTCCACTGTGCCTACAACCAATTCCCAGTATGCCTACGGTAATTCTAGACATAATTTTTGGTAGCAGAGCGTGGTTAACTGTGCCTATATTGTAAACTTGTATCTGAGCTAAGCATCTCATTTCTTAACAGGTTAACAGTGTTGTAGTGTTCTCAGGTCAGTATTGTCTAAAATACATAATATTTAATTGTATAAGTTGACCTAGATAATTTGAAACACATGTCATACATAACCTCAATCAGTAATTGTTTGATTTAAATTGTTGAAGTCTAGCATAGATTTGTTGCTGTTACTATTAATAATTAATGTCACTTTGATTGGATACATATCAGTTATATGTATCAATTGATTTAGTTTATTGCATATATTGATATATTAAGTTTGAACCTTACATTGCTAAACCTTGTTATAATAAATAGATAATATTGTTAGGTAACACATATTCTGTGCTTACTTACTATTGTATATCTCAAATAATACAGCCAGTCTGTCTGTTGCAAGTAATAAGTTAATTTATTTGAATATTTAACTTTAATTAACTTACTTGAAGTTTCAACTTTTGATAACTTTGACTTTGTTTTGTGTCTATATATATTGAAACTATTAATTTTGTTGGACAGTAGATACCTGTCACTTGCCTGCACTTGCAGTAAACAGGCTTATACTTTGTTGGTTTCAAAGAATTAACAAATATTAAGTTTTGATTGTTAATATTATTTAACGCTTGTCCGGGCTTGCGTGTGGCTGCTGGTGCTATTGCATCAGATTTGCGCTGGTTTGCCTCGGCCAGTGCCTTAGTGAACCGGCCTGATCGCCAGCAGGCCTTACTACAAAGGTACGAGCGAATCGATGATCGCCTGGCAAGTGTGCAACAGCAATTCCGCACTTTCAGCGCTTGCTGTCTCGAAGTGTCTGTCAATGATTTCACCGCTGACCAGCGAAATGAGAACAGCGAAGACTATGCCCAGGTCTTAGACCTGTATGATGCTGTCTCCAATAGTGCGAGACAACTAGTTGCCGATAGGGAAGGGCAACCCGGCCTGAAGCAGGAGCTTCCTAGGTCAGCACCGGGGCTGGTGTGTAGGCTCCCTACTTTGGACCTCCCCCATTTTGATGGCTGCCTAGGAAGCTACCTGGGCTTCGTTAATTTGTTCGACAGCCTGGTCAATGACAGGGCTGACCTTCGACCAGCACAAAAATTGGCATATTTAATGTCGGTTCTGGATGGGGAGGCTAAGGGCCTCATCCAGCATCTGCCCGTGTCTGACGAGGCGTACCAGACGGCTCGGGACCTAATTACCCGTAGGTACCATAATAAGCGTGGCCTCGCCGACACGCACATCGAGCAGATTTTGGGTTTGCCGACGCTCACCCGGGTCTCTGGGTTGCGCACCCAACTTTTGAACCCGCTCTTGGTGGCCATCAACGCACTTAAGTGCCTTGACCTGCCCGTGGACCAATGGTCCTATCTATTGGTGCACATTGTACTGAAAAAGCTGCCTGCCGACCTGAGGTCGCGTTTTGAGCAGCGCTTTGGTGGGGATAGCGTGACCCATCTGCCCCCCTTTGCTGACCTGGAGAGGTTCCTGGAGGACGAGTGCCGGGTCTTGGACAACTCCGGTGGTGTCACGCCGGCTAAGTCGCAGCCGCCCAAGGTCAAGGAGCAGGCTCGCGTTCACACCCGAGGCAATGTTGACCGGCGCCCTCCTCGCTTTGCGGTCGCGCAGAGCCCAGCGGAGTGCTCCTACTGCAAGGTCACGGGGCACAGAACGGCCAATTGTAGGGCATTCTTGGACCTACATGTCGCCTCCCGTAGGCGCATCGCGAATGCCCGCCGCCTTTGCATCTCTTGTTTGGGGTCCCACTACCAGCGAGACTGCCCAAACTCTCGCCTCTGTCCTCACTGTGGAGGACAGCATTTGGACATTCTCTGTATGAATGCCAGAGAGGTTGGCCGCTTGTCCAACCAGCCGACGCCGCGCACGGGCGGGTGTTTTGAAGGTGGCAGCAGAGGCTCACCGGCGCGTAGCCGAGAGTCGCCTCGCTCAATTGATCGCCACTCGCCCCGCTTGGAGAACCGTAGCGTGCGCACGCCTCCTCTCTCTCGCGCACCTGAATGTGCTGTTCAGCGTCACCAGCACCATGACTGCTGCCCCAGGTATTTCCCTCCTTTGGCGGAGCGTTCCCGCCTTAACTCGCGCCCACAGATGGCGCGCGGATCGAGTCATCGCGCTTTTGAGGACTTCAAGCCGCACCCTCATTTTGACTTGCCTGGTCCTGGCCAACGGTCGCCGCCCGGGCAACAATAGGTCATTGATCCCTGCCCTATAACGCCAACCTCCCCCATTGAGACCGTTATCCTACCAACGGTTGCTGTTTGGGTCTGGGGACCCATGGGGACCTCTGTTGTTGTCCGTGCTATATTGGACACAGGTTCACAAGGTTGCATTGTTTCCACTTATTTGGTAGGGCAGGTCAAATTAAATATGGGCTCTTTTCCGAATTGTATACGGGGCAAAGGTGACGTAGGCTCTAATGTTGAAGGGCAAGTTAAGGTTTTGTTTGGCCCTGTTAAATCTTCACATCCGAGGATTAAAACCTCGCCTATTGTGCTGAAGAATATTTTGGGTATGCATCCACAGAAGCAGCTACCTGCTGCTGTGGTGAATTTGACATCGGGATTGGAACTGGCGGACCCCAAATTTGACACACCGGGACAAATCGACTTGTTGATTGGCTCTGATGTCCTCGGTGGAATTTTGATTGGTGGGAAACGGGTCTTGGTGCCAAATAGTTTGACTGCCATCCCGACCATATTTGGATTTGCTTTGATGGGACCTGTACTAAGGGATCCCCCTCCACCTGAACTTGATAATTTGTTGGCTGTAGGCTCTGCTCTCTCTGATGCGGTTCAGAGGTTTTGGGAAGTAGAGGAGCCCCCTCCAGTTGCCCGTTTGAATCCAGAACATGAGGAGTGCGAGCTGTTCTTCCAGAACAACACTGGCCGACTCCGCTCTGGTCGGATCATTACGAAGCTACCTTTTCTGTCTGTTCGGCCTCCGCTTGGTGAGTCACGACCTTTAGCCGAAAAGAGATTGTTGGCTATGGAGCGTCGCATGGGTCGTGATCCGGAGCTCAGACAGAAGTACATTGAGTTCATGAGAGAATATGAACAATTGGGACACATGTCTGTGTCAAATTTGGATTGGCGTTCGGTGGAGCACTACATTCTCCCGCATCATGCGGTATTGAAGCCATCGACTGGCAAGCTGCGCACAGTATTTGATGGTTCTGCGCAGACTTCTACGGGCGTATCCTTGAACCAGTGCTTGCATTCTGGTCCCAAGTTGGTCAAGGACCTTTGTGACGTCATCACCAGCTTCCGACGACATCAGGTTGTCTTTGTAGCCGACATAAAAATGATGTTCAGGCAGACGATTATCCACCCTGATGACCGTCGCTTCCAGCTGATCCTATGGAGAGAGTCTCCTCGTGATCCCATGGTCATCTACGAGCTTAATACTAATACGTACGGGTTAAGGTCAAGCCCCTACTTGGAAATACGTTCTCTTTGGGAGCTCGCAGACCGCGAAGGCTTACGTTTCCCACGAGCCTCCGCCATCTTGAAAGACGATATTTACGTCGATGACATTTGCTCGGGCGCCTCCACAGTGGACGAGGCGATCCTCCTGCGGGACGAATTGATAGGTATTTTGGCCTCCGCTGGTTATAAGTTGCGTAAATGGATTTCCAACTCACCAGCGCTTTTGGAAGGCTTGCCAGAGGATTATCAGCAAGATCCACATCTATTTGAGATTGTTGACAACCCCGCCATGATGGCTGTTCTCGGCGTTCAGTACAGACCAGTCCAAGACATCTTTACGTATAACGTAGACTTGAAACTGCCTTGTTCTTGGACTAAACGTCTCGTGTTGTCTACTGTCGCCAGAACCTTTGATCCGAACGGTTGGATTTGTCCTATCATATTTTGGGCAAAATGCTTCTTGCAGAAGCTTTGGACAGCAGGATTGACCTGGGACGAACCTCTACACGGTACTCTTGTTGAGGAATGGACCTCTTTTGTATCCTCACTTCCTGCCGTCAACGAGATCTCCTTGCCTCGTCCCATCCTTCCTCCCGGGAAGTACAAGGCCACCCTTCACGGGTTTTGTGATGCCTCGGAACGTGGTCACGCGGCCGTGGTGTACTTGCGCACAGCCAGTGCCTCAGGTCAGGTGAGAGTTTCCCTGATCATGGCGAAGAGCAAGGTTGCACCCCTTCGGACATCTCTGACCATTCCGAAATTGGAGCTCTCGGGAGCAGCCCTACTTGACGCTTGTTGAATCACGTGTCCAGTACCTTGGGTAAAAGCATTTGCATTAATGGGACCTACGCCTGGACAGACAGCCAAATTGTTCTTTGTTGGTTGAAGGCTTCTGTACACACATTGGAGGTATTTGTCGCTAATCGCGTTTCCCAAATCCAGAAATTCGAAGTCAAACTTTTTAGGAGACACGTGCCGGGTGAGCTCAACCCCGCTGATTGTGCCTCGCGCGGATGCTTGACGCCTAGTTTGATAGGTCATTCGCTGTGGTGGAGTCCGGAATGGTTGAGTCGACCAGAAACTGATTGGCCTCGAACGCCAGTTTTGAATACTTCTAATTTGCCGGGTCTACGAACACTCGCTCTTGAAAAGGTGGAATGCGCCTTCGACCCCGATTTTATGTTGAATCGTTACAGCTCCCTTGACAAGTTGTTAGGTGTTACTGCTTGGATAAAGCGTTTTGTTTTTAATTTTAGGCACCCACAACAAAAACGTCTGACACCGTTTCTTTCACCACAGGAACGACAGGAGTCCCTCACCTTTTGGGTTCGTTCTGTGCAGTTGGCGCATTTTGAGAAGGAGATTGCTATCCTTAAGTCAGGTAGATCGAAATTATCGGGAGCTGTATCTAAATTGAACCCCTTTTTGGACGATACGGGTCTCTTGCGCGTTGGAGGGCGTCTCAAGAACGCCAACCTCCCTTACGGGGCTCGTCACCCCCTTTTGTTACCTAATGACGGTCATTTGGTACGCTTGTTGGTAACTGACCGTCACTTTAAAAATTCGCATGCTGGTTGTAATGCTTTGTTGGCCATTTTGCAACGCGAGTTTTGGATTTTGTCTACCCGAAGAATTATTCGGAGTGTAGTCTTTCGCTGCATCCCTTGCTATAAGTTCAAGGCTTCTACCATGCAGCCCTTGATGGGAGACTTACCGGCAGATCGCGTAACTGAGAGCAGGACGATTGACGGTGTTGGCACGGACTTCGCTGGTCCCTTTTTGGTAAAAACGTCGAAACTTCGAAACAGCAAGACTGTTAAGGCCTTCTTGTGCGTTTTTGTTTGTCTTTCCACAAAGGCCGTTCATTTGGAACTGGTCTCCTCGCTTACGACCGAGGCGTTTGTAGCCACATTTGACAGATTTGTATCCCGCAGAGGTCTGCCTTCCTTGATCCGTTCTGACTGCGGCACTAACTTCAAGGGCATGTATAATTATTTGAATGATGTTGTTAATTTCCTTGAAACCAACAAGGCTGATATAGGTGATAGGCTTGCCCGACGTGGGATAAATTGGTTGTTTTCCCCACCAAATTGTCCACACTGGGGTGATATATTTGAGGCCGCCGTAAAATCGGCCAAAACACACTTGCGCAGGACAATCGGTGAGTCTGTCCTTACATTTGAGGAACTCGCAACTGTGTTTTGTAAGATTGAGGCCGTTTTGAACTCTCGGCCATTGTGCCCAATCTCCTCAGATCCGAATGATTTGGAGGCCCTTACGCCGGGCCATTTTTTGATTGGTCGCCCACTTGTCGCCTTGCCTGAGTACCCCTATATTGATACGAGACCTGGTCGTCTCTCGCGTTTTGAATTGGTACGCCAGATTACTCAGAGCTTTTGGAAACGCTGGAATTTGGAATATTTGCACATACTCCAGCAACGCGTTAAGTGGACCGACAAGACCGATCCACCCAAGATTGGTGACCTCGTTTTGATCAAGGAGGCTAACCTGCCGCCACTCAGATGGCGCAGGGAGCGCATCCTTCGTTTGGTAACTGGGGCTGATGGAGTTCCCCGATTTGCTGAGGTCTTGGTGGACGGTTCGATTCTGAGGAGAGCGGTTGCAACATTGTCACGTCTACCAACTAATTAGCGGACCGGTAGGCCGGTCCGGGGCGGGTGGATGTTTGAAATAGAATTAGTTTTATTATAAGTCAAATCGATTAGATCGATTGAGTAACATTTTGTTTAGTCTATTGAAAATTTCTGACAATGGTCACACTGAACTGTCAATCTTTTCGTTCATTGTCATTTCCCGCAGTCAGCGAAAAAACCTAGCTCGGGATAGATTTCGTTTTGTGAGCGTTTTGATCTTGTATTTAGAACCCGTTTGATTGCCACTTCCTTGATCAATAACTGGCACCGGTTTATTCTGATAAAAATAGTATTTTATTGAACTTTGTAAAACACGTGTGTGAATTCCTGATTGGTGCCCGAGGAGGACTACGCTGAACTGGAGACTGGTATCTATTCGATTCTCTTGTTATTTTGGCCAAAATTATGAGTTAATCTTATAGGTCCATTCAAGAACATCACCAGGAGATATAAGGTAAAATTTTCATATAACTACATTATAATTTGTCATCGCTGAGAATTTCAGCAATATATGTCAGACATTTGATTGCTTTAGGACAACTGGATGAATATAAATTAGCTTCCACTGTGCCTACAACCAATTCCCAGTATGCCTACGGTAATTCTAGACACGATAATTAAATTTAATACGCACTTAACTTTGAAAAGTATTTGGTGCGTGCCGTGGATTCGAACCCGAGAACCTCTGCGTAGCAGTCTGTCGGCCTCTCCACTCGGCTATCGCTACTTATACTAGGCCGCCGTAAAATCGGCCAAAACACACTTGCGCAGGACAATCGGTGAGTCTGTCCTTACACTTGAGGAACTCGCAACTGTGTTTTGTAAGATTGAGGCCGTTTTGAACTCTCGGCCATTGTGCCCAATCTCCTCAGATCCGAATGATTTGGAGGCCCTTACGCCGGGCCATTTTTTGATTGGTCGCCCACTTGTCGCTTTGCCTGAGTACCCCTATATTGATACGAGACCTGGTCGTCTCTCGCGTTTTGAATTGGTACGCCAGATTACTCAGAGCTTTTGGAAACGCTGGAATTTGGAATATTTGCACATACTCCAGCAACGCGTTAAGTGGACCGACAAGACCGATCCACCCAAGATTGGTGACCTCGTTTTGATCAAGGAGGCTAACCTGCCGCCACTCAGATGGCGCAGGGAGCGCATCCTTCGTTTGGTAACTGGGGCTGATAATACCACGCGTAGAACGTACTGTGGGATGCAAAAAACTCGCATCGTAAGAATAAAAAGGAGTGTCATGATGCCTGGATGCGGATTAGTACTCAAATGGATATTGAATTCATAGAAATAAAAAAGAAAAATACTCTTTGATGCTCAGTTATTTCTAATAACTCTCTTGTTTTGAACGTGTAAATAGTATGTGGCCACAGCAAACATAGTAGCGGTCATAGCGGAATTGGCTTGCCATTCGTAGTAGATCGGCAAAGTTAAGCAACGTTTGCACGGGTTGCCACTAAGATGGGTGACCACATGTGACATTTGTATCAGAGCGTTACCGTGCTCCGGCGGGTACGTAAAGCTGTCGGTCCCGGTTCTTGTCTTTGGACAAGAATTGTTAAGTGATATCGGAGGCCTTTGAGCGGACTGAAAACTCCGACACCAGAGTTGGCCACACACTCACAAGTTACTCACGATGAAAGACAGAACAGCACGCAAAGTTATTGCGGCAGCAGCTTTTACGTCCATTTCGCGGCGAGTCTCACAAAAGACTGCGAACATCCCATGAATGTGGACGACACAACTTATGCCGTGAATTCGCGGCGTGAATTTGCGCGTGAATTCACGGCACTAATGTGGAGCCGCCATTAGATTTTACAAGCACAAATACTCAAAATGTGGTCAACTATTTTTTGTGAAACAGAAAATTGATAAAGTAGTATATAATTAGTGTTTAAATTGTTCTCAACGCGAAATTCTCAATTCAGAAACCGGCCGTCAGTTATGTAGCACAGCTTTGTTGGATACTCAGCCTAAGTCTGTAAAGTAAAGTGTAAAGCGCGTGAAATGTGAACTCCGATAGCGGACTTGTTCGTGTTTTAGGTAGCGTTCAGTTTGAGTTTCTATGGCAACCTCAAGAGTTTGTTCTGGTAAGAAGTTGTTGGAAGGATCTTGAGATAATTTGTGGTTGTTATGTTTTCAACGGTGTGCCATTGAAGAGGCTTATATCCGGCAGTGGACTATGGAAGGCTGATGATTATGATGTTTTCAGCAGTGTACAAGTTGCAAGACCTACTAGTTTGGGTTCTTTTATTTTGATGGTTATATTGTAACTTTAGCAAAAGACGACTTTAACGTCAAGTCAACGAAGCAAATCAACAGCAAATGCCTGACATATTGAAAGGGTATCTTACCATTCAGTCCACCCTTACTCAATCCCAGAAGTAATCTGGCCCCGGAGTGGAAAGAATCACACAATTACACAGAACATTAGCTATAGTTTGTAATTTGTGAGTCAAATGTGACGCGACAGGTGGCAGTGCAGTGCAAATCTTAACAACAAGGGGTTTTATTAATAGGGGAGATTGGGAAGAGGGTCGTGGTTTGTGGGTTGATACTTATTAGGAAAATGCTGTTTACGAAATTGCAAATTGCCAATTCCAAGGTAGACATCGGTACATCTAAAGTAGAACACCATTGTAAAGACAAGTCTCGCACTATAAAAATAAAGCCGGTATCCTCACGATACAGGTTTTACAAATATAGCCGACGTATACAAGAAACACACAATACTTGAAAAAATAACAATTTGGGGAGAAAATAGTTGTAACATGTGGGTATCGAATCCACAACACCCGACGAATACGCCATCCGTGCAGTCAAACTAATATTAAAGTACTCCACTGATTTATAAAACGATCCAAATAGGAAACTGTCGCAAACTAAATATGACACAAAATAACTTTTGCAAACATTCACAATAAGAAAAAACTCCGAAAGATTTCAACACTGTCAATCAAGACATTTTATATAGTGATCGGAACTCGGCAGACACGTAGAATTTACAATTGACTCTATCCACAACTTTGTATTTGAATAATTATGGCTTTGAGACTAGATTTTTTGTTCAGAACCAAAAAGTTTTTGCTGAAGGCTATCGGGGTGTGAGGCAAATATACTTTTGTAATGGATATATTTCTGACATTATAGGATAGTTGTATGACATATGCTTAAAGTTCTAGTAAAATTATTATTGAATACAAACTAAGATGTAAGGTATTCCTAAAAGCGCCACTATTTTTAAGCGCAACTAAAAAAGCGCAACAAATAGTAAAGTGGCATAGATTCATAAAGGACTATTTACTATCGATAGGATTGTTAAATCATCTGTCCGGTATTTATTTATTATATAGTTAGTAGCCTAATAAAAAACTTGGTTTTAGGGTCATGAATCAGAAATAAGGCACTGCATGGTATAGGTACAACTCAGGCGCACAGCAACAGCTCTGCCCTGTGGTCACTGCTCCCCGCACCGCACCCTGCTGCACGCTGCATTGTATTATTTTTATATCCATCAAAGGTCATAAAGTATACTAAAATGGCTTGTCTTATCAACTATCGATATTTTACGTTTGTTATTAACCAGCACTATTGCACCTTGATATTTAGTTGCGCTTTGTGGAATAAAGTAGTTGCGCTTTTAAGTTGCGCTCAAAAATAGTTGCGCTTTTAGGAATACCCCAACTAGCATTTAAACAAACAACTTATTGTGATAACATTCTTATTTTAGTATTTTATTGATTCTATGTTATTTTGCTTGTGATGTTTGTCTATGTTATTTATAAAGTCGTAAACATAATAATTATAAAATAAATCATTATATTCTTTTTGTATGATTTGAATCAAGAATTCTTTTCGATCAGCTATGTGATCAAAAATATTTTTTTGTTCTTATAATACGTAGCAAATGTTATGACTGCATATAGCCTAATGGAGACACCAGCTGCCATGAGTTTCAGGCTCAAACCAACGTAACGCACCACACACTTCTATTTATTTATTAAAACTTCCTGCAAAATACATTGCACACGGCGGAGCCTTTAGGTGATGCAGAGATAATCGTGGCAGGTGTGTACTTATACAAAGAGAGTAAAATAAAATAGAATATGCGATACAATACACTGCGATATAATAGACTACTTCTAGTTGAACGTATTTACATTAACCAGGGTCAGATCTTATATGCTATATGTTACAGACCCAGCTTTAGCCAAATGGCACTTTACAATAAAATAATGTTCAAGGCCTAAAAAGTAAAAAAGTAATGTTTCGAAAGAGATTACTTGTAATAGTCCCAGGGATTATTACAAAGCCTTGCAATTTATCTGATACCCTCAAGTAAGTGCGTAGTTTCTTTTGAATTTAATCGTATAGGCTACTAGCTTTTGCCCACTGCTTCGCACGCGTAAAATACGATTAGATAATATATTTTGTACAAACACCCCTACCCTCCTCAAGGAACATACATACCGAAATAAATGTAACATTCTTGCGCCCAGTAATTTTGACTGTAATGTGTCTGTCAGTCAGTCAGTAACGCAAGGATTTTACATACACAGATTAAAGTAATTCCATTGAAAAAATAAAAGCTTTTACACAAACACTGAATCTGTTTTCGATCCTCTTAGGGGAAAATTTCCAAAATAAATGTCTTTGTGTCCGCTAACGTCATTTGCGGACCCAATAAACAAAAAGGTTTTATGAAAATTATGACTCCCCTGTAGGGTAAGAATTTCCAAAAAGACTTACTTAGTGTTCACTAACTTCATTTGAGGAACCAATATACTTACAAAGTTTGAAGTTAATCCATTGAAGGAATTAAAAGTGTCATTCAAACTCTGAAAACCTGTTTAACCCGCTAAAGGCAGGTATTTCAAAAAATCCTCTCTTATTGCGCCCTTAAACACCTACAGAAACATACATGCCAAATTTCACCTACTTGCGCTCAGTAGTTTTGGCTGTAGCGTGTCTGTAAGTCAGTCAGTAACACAAGAATTTTATATATTAAGATTATACAAATAAATAATATTGCCGTGTGGCTGACGGCATAGAATACAAGTGTCACCACCCCCTATCTTCCCGTGGGTGTCGTAGGAGGCGACTAAGGGATAACACGATGCAAATACCATCTTTGCGTAGAGATGGAAAACTCGACATCAAACCCTATACGACTGCCTCGTTGGTCTCGCGGCATAAATGTGCACGTGGGATATCGGGAGGTCCCGGGTTCGATTCCTGGGTCGGGCAGTGTTATTGGGTTTTTCTGTCACGAAATTCTCAGTAGCAGCACGGAGTCTGGAAATGTGCCCGGTTCGGCAATAAGCTCGCCCCTTATTACGTGGGACTAAAGTATATCTGGCGAAAAGTGGGTGTAGAAATACACCTCTGCCTACCCCTTCGGGGATAAAAGGCGTGACGATATGTATGTATGTATGCATAATATTTTACTGCCTCTGTGGTCCAGTGGATAGCGTAAGCGTCTGCTACACGGGAGGTATCGGGATCGATTCCCGGATCGGCCAAAAGTGTTACTGAGTTTTTCCGAATTCTCAGTAGCAGCACGGAGTCTGGCAATGGGCCCGGCAACAGCAATAGGCCCACTATTACGTGGGACCTAATATGCAACTTGGCGAAATGTGGGTGTAATATTACACCTCTGCCTACGCTTTCGGGGATACAGGCGTGAGACTATAAAAAAAAAACAATCTGCCTGTAATCTCAAAATAAATGTAGTGCATATTGTTGCTAACCCGTTTGCAGTACCCCAATGATATATTTAGATTGTTTTTCTTTCTATTTATTCAGCGAAATTGTTAAAAAAAAATATCCAAGTTCAAAAAACCTTTCTTAGTATTTTTAGGTTAAAAAAATAAGAGAAATATTGGCCAGCAGTTGAACAAAGCAGATAACTGATCACCCGTGAGATCTCCACCATGTCGTGGTGGGGGGGGCTCAGTAACCGTGGATTGGACACCCGCGGTGAAGCTAAGAGAGATCCCGGGAGTGGACGCTCCGCGTGGGCTTGGAGGGGCCTGCGCAGGATGCGTCCAACGGTGCGGGTGCACCGTTAGACGCATCCTGCGGGACAGTTCTGAGTGTCCCTCGCAGTCGGGCACGGTCGCGGGAGGAGAGGCGTGTCGGTGTTGCGTTGCCGCGTACCCTATCTCCCGCGAACAAATGGGGGCGCACCATTCGATGCGTTGCGGTGGGGTCACAGAGGAAGAGGAGATGCGGTGTTGCGTTGCCGTCCACACCATCCTCTGCGGCCGCTGGGTGTTTTGGCGACGGAGCCAAACACCTTTATCCGCCGCCAAGAGAGTTTTGTTCGGGGCTCGCCTTACCATCAAGTGGGCCAATACTCGTCGGGGGGTTACGAGGAATGTTTCAGTGATACCCGACCCTCCGACACAAGGGTATATGAGAAACACGGGTTTGTCTTTAGTCAGTAATAGTCTGATAGTCCTCTTCGCCCTTCCCCAGGGCGGAGGGACTCCATGAAGATTTTCCAACCCGACACCAAAAAAAAGCAGATAACTGATGAAAAGTGCTGTCCTGCTTAAAAATAAATAAAAATAGCAAAATAACGGTTCTAAGTATTTTGGCTTCAATTAGTCATGTAAAGAACCATTATACATTTTTTAGTTAGTGAAGATGAAGAGCGCTTGGATGCGAGCCAGCCGCATACATTTAAATTAATGAAAATTAAATGCACATCAGAGATAATGAAAAAAAAAAACAAGTTAGGAATTAAAAGTTTCATACTAACTGGGAACCCTTTTTGAACTCCCCGTTTTTGAGGTGAATTCACTAACGTCACTTGAGGAACCGATATACAAAGTTTCAAGTGAATCCATTAAAGTTATTTTTTAAATTACAAAATGGGACACCTTTTCTTAACCATAGTAGAGTGACTTCTAAAACTCCTTTCTTGGGGCTCAATAACGTCATTTGAGGAACCTACTCGTATATAAAAAGTTTGAAGTTAATCCAATGAAGGAATAAAAAGGTTTCATACAAATTCTGATTCACTTTTTTAACCCTTTAGGGCAAGAAATTCCATATAGATTTTCTTAATATTTACTTAGGTCATTAGAGTAACCAATATACAAAGTTTGAAATCAATCCACTGAAGGAATAATAAGTTTCGTTTAATACTCACTTTGAACCCCTATCTTACCCCCTGAGGGTGGGAATTTTCAAAAAACAAATTCTTAGTCTTCACTATCGTCGTTTAAGCAACCAATATACAAAGTTTGAAGTCAATCCATTGAAGGAATAAAAGTTTCATACAAACTTTGACACCCAGTTTTACCCTTTTAGGGAAGGATTTTCCAGAAAAATAATTCTTAATGTTCACTATCGTCGTTAGAGGAACTAATATACAAAGTTTGGAGTCAATCCATTGAAGGAATAAAAAGTTTCATACAAATTTTGACCCCCAGTTTTACCCCCTTAGGGGTGGAATTTCCAAAAATCCTCTCGTACTCCTACACTCCTCAAGGAACATACATGCTAAATTTCATCTGCTTGTGACCAATAGTTTCGGCTGTAGCGTGTCTGCCAGTCAGTCAGTAACGCAAGGATTTTATATATTAAGATTAGTCGATTAGGGTCCAGTGGACAGCTTATGCGTCTACGGATATTTCCGAATTCTAAAGGCCTTAAGTAATAACACGGAGGCCGGCAATGTACCCGGTAATGGCGATAGGCTCCCCCTTTATAACGTGGAACCTAAAATTCGTTACACGGTGAAATGAGGGTGTAATATTACACCTCAATCTACCCTTTCGGGGATACAAGCATGAGTCTACATATGTACATAAAAAAGATAGGACGCTAATTTTTCTGCCATATCAGCTGTTGCGATCTAATACTAGATTCTAATAAATAATACAATTCGTTACATTACAAATCAAACATCCAAACTTCTGAGGTGATAAATCTTCTAAGACACACAAGATGTATAGCAAAGTTGAACTTATAACTAATTGAATATCGCGACGTGTCAGCAATTCTCCAAGGAGGTTGGAACACGCCTTCGTGGAGAAATCCATAATGTGATAGAAAACATAGTTAAGTCTATTCAATTATCGATAAATCATAAATCAAGTCGCTGGTCCCAGATGGCATAGTATTACTTGTGTTTTTGAGTTAGTCCTGATTATAGAGCAAGCACATCGATATTTCTTTACAAATTATATGGCGAATCGTAGTGGACTCATGATTAAGTGTGTAAGACGTGAAATATAGTAGAGGACTAAATCTATACTAATATAATAAAGCTGAAGAGGTAGTTTGTTTAGTTGAACACGCTTATCTCAGGAACTACTGGTCCGATTTGGATAATTATATTTGTGTGGGATAGCTCATTTGTTGAGGAAGGTTATATAATATAACTTCACGCTATGAGCCCCGGCTGCGGAGCAGTGGCCTAAAATAACGCGGGTATTATCGCGAGCTCAGCGAGTGTGATAGAAAACATAGTTAAGTCTATTTAGTTAGTCGATAAATCATAAATCAGGTCGTTCGTCTCACATGGCATATTATTTCTTGTGTTTGTAAGTTGGTCTTGATTTTAAAGCAATTACATCGATTTTGCTTTACAAATTATATGGTGAATCGTAGTAGAATCATTATAGAGTACGTTAAACAAAAAGCACAGTAGTTGACGACATATATACTAATGTATTAAAAAAGCTAAAAGCTTTTTTTTATAGTAATAGGCGGCAAACGAGCAGACGGATCACCTGATGGTATGCAATTACCGCCGCCCATGGACACAAGCAACACCGCAGGAGTCACAAGTGCGTTGCCGCCCCTTGGGATTGGGAAAAGGGATAGGATAAGGAGTGGGAGGAGGGAGAAGGAATAGGGGATAGGGCCTCCGGCACTCTCACTCACCGAACGAAACGCAACAGTTTAGGTACTGTTTCTTTACGTCGATTTTCTGTGAGAGGGTAGTACTTCCCCGGTCGAGCCGGCCCATTCATGCTGAAATCAGCAAGGCTCTACTACCTGTAGTTTGTAGTGCAGTTTGTTTGTTTCGTTGAACGCGCAAATCTCAGGAACCACTAGTTCGATTTAGATAATTGTATTGGATAGATCATTTGTCGAGGAAGGCTATAGGCTATATAACTTTACGCTATGAGCCGGCAGTAGCCGCGGGCTCAGCGTGTAGGATAATACATGTGGAATTTTATATACATACGTAGTTCAATACTACACTAGGAATGTTAGTACATGTTGCTATTATACGTGTATATATATATACATACATTTTTATCTATGACACACTAGGCACAGGACAAGGCGAAGCCCTGTATAAGGATAAAATGTTCCACTACTGGAGTGTTTTCTAACTATGAGAAGGGTTCGGCCATGCACCACGCTAGGCCTTGTTGTCTTTCGCAAACATTCTCAAATTTCTTTTCCTCCCGATGTTTTCCTTCGCCGTTTAGCAAGCTATGATTCAATTTAATACGGACATAACTTCGAAGTCAGCAGCTCTAAGATTTTGCCTCTCCATCGGAGTCTATTAGTCTCGCCACTAGGCTATAGTTGCGGTTTCAATTTACTTACAAGCAGTCTTACAAGCACATATTTCAAACTAAAATACCACAATTATAATGTATTTACTAATGAAGTTACTGTGTTGACTTATGTATATAATACCTGATATAATACTACGCAAAACAAGCTCATAACTTTTAAGTACTATCAACTACTTCGCTTCAAGTTGATGTGTGTTTGATAGTTTTGAGACTCCAGTTAAATATTTGAGATTTGTAGAGAAACTCCGTATGTTTACCATGAGTAGTTTCGCTTGAATTCGCGCCTTTGGGTGGATGATATGCCTACAATATAAATCAAGATTTTTACAGATAATAAAAAAAACACTATTCATGTCTCAGAACCAAACAAATTATTAAATTGCTTTAAAACAAATAAAAATTTAAAAAGTTTAAAACTAAAAAACACTACATAAATACTGAAAAGTACAACCAGATGATACAATCTGGCCTCTCTTAATGGCATTACAGTGAGGCTCATGAGGTATTCTGTATTAATTATTATTGTCATTACGATATAAAACATCATGTCACTAAAAAAAGTATTAGTTTTCAACCTAACTGTGATTGTGACTTACTCCGAAAGCATATCAATGACGCACTACACTCAAATATAAGTACATTATAACCTTGACCTAAATACAATTCTGGCAAAAACCTCGTGACCTCCATAAAAAATGCCCAAATATTGCGATATCGTCGCACTTCACAAATCATGCATTCAGTATGTCGCAAACATGAAATAAATTCGCGCAGGGGGTAGAAAACAAATGCACAATTTATAGAAATATCCCGAGATAGTTCCATCTTTGCATATTGGGAGCGCTGGAGAAATTGGAGCAAAATTTGAATACTGGGGCATTTATAATTTTATAGTTGATTTTATGATTAAATATTCTGTAATCTTGATTGTATGTGTTATCTTAATTTTATATACAAGGTTATTTATAGTGTTTTGCAAAACCTTTAGGGTGATTGAAATCGTTATTTTGATCAGTTTTGTTCTAGAATATTGCCAAAATCGCGTACAAAATAATGCACGGAACAGCAGATAATAATTTTGTGATTTCGCTGATATGCTACTTTTATAACATAAAATAATTTTGTTAAAATTAACTTTACTATTAAGAAATTTAACTTTGTTATTTTTACCCGACTACGGCAAAGCTAAAAGGAAGGGTAATGTTTTTGGCAGTCTATGTATGTATGTAAGTATGTATGTTTGTATGTTCCACCGTAGCGTCTAAACTACTGAACTGATTTAATGAGTCGGGTGTCCAAAGATTCGTAATAATAGCGCGGGTGACATAGGCTGTATTAATTTTATCGAATTGTCCAGATTCCAGATTCCAACCTCAAAAAAATTAACTTAAATAAATAATCATTACGTGTTTTATTTTGAACTATAGAAGAAAACATAGAATTCAAAGTACATGTCTATATGCTGTATCTATATGTCTCTACCGACAATAAAAGATAAATGGCCAGGGGGCTAATCGTGCTATTTTCAAACGTTCAAACGTTGACAACGTAACGTATTTGGTGAACGTTTGGTTTTAGTTTGGCTGATGTCAAACATGGTATCGTGCTAATTGTATTGAGCGTTCGAACCGTAGACGCAACCCTTACGTTGGGCTTACGTCAAACGTTTAGTGCTTGACACCGGTTTTTGAAAATAGTAAGTACTATTCTTATACTAAAGAGGCTGTAGCGACATCGCGCCATGTGCAAGCACTATTTTAAAAAGACAATTAATGTCATTATGTGAATGTCATTGAATGTCAATAAATATTATAAAATCATGAAATAATTTTATTACATTTATACGGTAAGTACCGAAATATTGTTTACTGTAATAAGTGGTTTATGCAAAAAACAATTAATGATCACACTTGGTCATGTAGAAGTGGTTTTTATTTCACTAGAGTAACGATGGTGAATTCAAATGATGATGCACCACAACATTACTGCAATTGCAGCTTCTTCTGCTATTTGTCGAGCCCAATACGAATTTTATATGATCGTTACAATAAACAACACCTATTTTTCAGATTTGGAATCATATATAGAGCAGAGAAAGATGCTAAACAAACCCCGAGTTGTCAGCGTTCGGCATAATAGTCATCCTTTCTATAAAAGGAGAGATAGACGAAAAGCTGGAGAATTTGAATTTGGCTGACTTTCTAACTTTTCAGGTACGCATTTGAATTATCATTACGTAAGATCCTACAGTATTTACTCTCATTCTGAACTTGTGTCATAATATGCATAAATACCCAACAAAATAATGTAAGTATATTAAACTCAAACACAAGATATAGCGCACGTATGAGAACAATATTAATCTTAAGTTAAATGTCAGCGGGTTTAGTTATTTTGGTGGGACTTATTTTTGAGTAAATAAATACTGAATAATTTATGTTTTAATTTTGTTCACAGTAGCCGAGGAGTAAGCAGAATACTCGTAATAAGCTGCTCGTTAGCTCAATCACATGGACATAATTGCAAGTTAACAAAAATTAGCAATTTGCTATGAGCCAAATCGAGACCATCATCACGTCTTGGACATTAAACAAGAATATACTATTAATTAGTTTACTAAAATAATGTAAACCAAACCAAATACATAATTATTACTGTGAAGTTCACGTTGTAACAATGGCCTAACAGATGTTGTTTGTTTCAACTCTACGTAAAATTATATTTTGTATCAGATTTCATCATCTTAACACACTGAATAAATAAAATCGAAATGTTAAATTGGAGCTTGCTTTTTAATATACATACCTACTCTATTCCTTTAACTATCTATTGAAGTGGTCCAGCGGTAGTCTGGGTAACACTGGATCATCAGATGTTGGACTCGATACCCGATTAGAAAGTACGCTTATGTTAGCTCACACACTTGTATCACATCCTGCTGAGTCAGTGGTTAGTCTCCCTTGTAGATCAGCTTATTGGTCTAGTGGTACCTAACCCTGCTATGACGAAAGTCATGGGTTCGATTACCACCCAGAAGAACTCTTTGTGCGATGAGCAAATTACCATAACTATAATACTCGTATGTGTATAAAAGCAATATTTATATATATTGATCAATTGTCTGACTACCATGCTACTAGGTTGTGCCTAGTTTGGGACCACACCGCCAGGTGTCACAGAGAATTAATTTATTCTTATGTTTCTCTTCTTCACGGATATTTTCTTACAATTCACTTAGAAATTCACCCGGTCTAAATGGTCATTAAGAACGAAAGGCGGCACCTACCCTAACCAATCTCATACCTACTAGTATGGGCAGGTGGTACTTGATGGGCGAACTTATTAGATAGATATTCTCTTAACAGACTCCAAGGCTTATTACTTTTACTATATATGCAAAGTGGGCAACAGTGATGTTTTGTCATGGCGGGTCTCGTGGCAACAAAGACCCGGGGCAGGTTTTCCCGTGATTATGCCTTTGAAGTTTCACCAAGCGAATAGCTCCTGTGGCCTTCCCTTCGCGGATCGGTCAAAAGCTCAAAGCAAGCCAAATTTAAGAGCCCTCAACCAACTAGTCAAAATAGACTGGCCAGAGACTAGTCTCTGACCGACTCATTGAACTATTAGGCACCCACAGATAACATGAAATTTACAATTCTGTGTCGGCACCGCATTGCGCTTCCCACGCACGCACATTCAACTCGCTGCCACCCAGCCCTAATCTAAGACTTAGGTCTGTTACCCGCACTACGCTTTTGTGTGTGTCTTGGTTAATTTAAATAATTACAATAATAATTACAATAGGTACTTAGGTAAAATAATTATAAATGAACGTTTATCAGTCGTCTACTTGCTGTATACAGGCGTCTGAGAGCGCAGTGACCGAGTAGGCAGTCTTTTCGCTTAAGCCACCCAAAGAACCTATAACTGTGACAGTATTATGTGTATGGTATACGTACATATATCCACATAATATTATTGTTTCAGCCTTTTAAAAGTAAATTTCTAGGAAGGTATCGCGTCGAGTTGTAGCCTTTTTGATGAGATGCCTTCCTAGACATTGTTATAAATATAGGGCCAAGCAAACTTGACGCCAATCTTGCAATAATGAATTCTACCGTAACAATAAGCTATACTAAAGAGATATGTATAAAAATTGTCTTATATGAAAGAATGTTGTTCACTTATTTAAGTTGCAATTAAACTTATTATAAGCATATGCCACGAAATTGATAATTAATACACAATTATCTTAATAATTTTCTAAAATTTAAAATATTATATAATTGAAAAGTTCGTCGATAGGAACTTTTAGTTTGACAACGTATGAGACGTTCGCGAACGTAACGGTTTTGGTTTAAAACGTTGTCAAATAATAGCGCGATTCCATGCAACAACGAGAGTTCGCTCGCACGCTGTCACCTAGCTGTCACTGAACGTATCTGCCCTACAAAAACCAAATCGTTTACGTTCAAATAATTAGCACGATACGAAATGTGCACAACGTAACGTTTTCGGTTGAAGTTTGGTTTTGGTAAATACGTTGACGTTTAGCACGATTGCCCCCCAGTACGATACATGGCCAATGCTAATCAATATTGTGTAGATATTTAACCTTTAACACCCCCACTATATCTAATAATATGTATATACAAAATTATTACAATCTTTGAATACCTAATACATCCAAAAACTAATGTTTCACAACAAATTAAGCCTTGGTGAATACATCAGCTGGCATCTAAGCTGTAGGCAAATACTTCACATTTATACAATTGTATTTACTACACATTCTATACCAAAGTAAATTATCTCAATAGACGCTTTACACGTGCACAATGTTCGCTCGAATAGCAATTGTTAAATTGACTCAATAATCCAACTGCATAAGTAATAATATCAAGTCTGGTTAGAACTGCTAAGTACATTAGACAACCAATAGCTTGCTGATATGCGAATTTTCCAACATAGTTTTCCCCTTTAGATATATGCATGTTAACTTTTGTAACACCTGATCAATATAATCAGACTGGTTCAATGTGATAGTTTTCACAGATTTATTAACACTTACATTGACACCAATGACTTTTTTATTTCACCTAAGTCTTAAAGTTTGAAATGCTAGCTAATACATTTTTCAAATATTCTGTTTCTTTACAATCATTTGAAAAAATAAATAAATCCACAAAAAGTGTTACAATAGTCCTCAAATTATTTCTAATTCTTGTGAACATACATGGTTCTATCTTACATCTCCTATAACCAATATTTGACAAACATTTATAGCAACTACCTTTTGGGCTTATTCTGGTTTAACCTCATCCCCCACTGAAGCAAAATTCTGGTCTTGCGCTTGAATTGATTTCTGGCTCAATAAAAACCACATCCCTAAATGTAAATACAGTCCTTGTTTCTGGATTATAGACTCTGTATCCCTTTATGTTATCTGGGTATCCTGTAAGTATACATTTCACAGATTTCTTATCCCATTTTTAACACGCTTTTATTAGGTCGTCGTGTATGTAACTAACTATGTAATGGAATCTAAGGTAACTAATTTAACCATCTTCCAAGGGTCGTAGCGTAATTAAAATTGGCAGCTGTATGTAGTTCTGATGATAATTTAATAATATGGTACTGTCGAACTGATCTGATGATGGAGCCGGAAGATATGACCTGGAACTTCATGATGGAAAAACGTATCGTAGCTGTTTTGGATTTCTTATAAAAGTCTTGTAATGAACTTTGACTACAATTAGGTTTCAAGGTCTGATGAGGAAGCCGGAAGATAGGCACTGGCATTCTATGATGGAATATCGTATCATAGTCGTGTTTGCACTTGTGAGAAGGGCCATGTAATGAACTTTGACTACAATTAGGTTTCAAGGTCTGATGATGAAGCCGGAAGATAGGCACTGGCATTCCATGATGGAATATCGTATCATAGTCGTGTTTGCACTTTTGAGAAAGGCCACGTAATGAACTTTGACTACAATTAGGTTTCAAGGTCTGATGATGAAGCCGGAAGATAGGCACTGGCATTCCATGATGGAATATCGTATCATAGTCGTGTTTGCACTTGTGAGAAAGGCCACGTAATGAACTTTGACTACAATTAGGTTTCAAGGTCTGATGATGAAGCCGGAAGATAGGCACTGGCATTCCATGATGGAATATCGTATCATAGTCGTGTTTGCACTTGTGAGAAAGGTCATGTAATGGACTTTGGACACGATCAGGTTTCAAGGTTATAACAAACCAATTGTATATTGTAGACCACGCAGTGATGTAGTTAGGGTTCGTACTTTTGCGGCTTGACAGGCGTATGTGGCCTTGAGTGGAGTAAAATCACTTAGTGGTCTCCTGATTGAAGAGCTAGATTATTATAAGCTGACAGATAAAACACCATGTAATACAGACGCACAGGCGGAGATGGAGAGGAAGCGGGCTCATTCACCTACTAAAATAAATGTATAAATGTTAAAATTATTTCGTTATCAAAGACAAAAAAGTATAAAATAAATTATTAGTTAAAAAAAACACTAAAAAAACACGCTTTTATAAATGCACGTGAAAACAAAAAAAATATTATGGATCGTTCAAGTTATCTCTATTTCTTAGCTGAAGTGTAAACTATGTGCTTTTAATTATAATATTTGATTGTAAAAGCGTGGGGCGCTGGAACAGGAAAGACTTTTTTGCTAACAAAAACTAATACTACCTTCCTGACGGAAGCTGCATGAGGTCTCACAAGAGCATAGCATATATGCCGCCAAAGGGTTACCAAAGGAAACCAAACATATCACGTCCACGAACAAGAACTTCACATTTTGCCACTGTTGCCGCATTACCCTTATATACTTACTTAATTTCCTGAAAGAAGAAGCGTTAAAAATTCCGGCGAATGTCGTCTTCCTCGCTGATGGCGCATGTTTTGTCTGAGTTCGACAAACTGGTACTTTGAACAGACTGTTTAATGTAGAGCCACTTACTACTCGTGCTGCAACTCCAGTAAGAGCGCCAATCTGTGGAACCTACTTCCCGTAACATCTGTTCACTTGATTTTTGAACAAGTTAAACAAGAACGTATTTCCTGTACCAGTGCCCCACGCTTTTACAATCAAATATTATAATCAAAAGCACAAAGTTTACACTTCAGCCAAGAAATAGAGATAACTTGAACGATCCATAATATTTTTTTTGTTTTCACGTGCATTTATAAAAGCGTGTTTTTTTAGTGTTTTTTTTAACTAATAATTTATTTACGCTTTTGTTTAGCAACATGTACCATGACAGTGCTACCGAATATTCTGATATGACTGATATCTGGTTTTGTGCCAGTCCATAATTCATATGGCGTTCTATTATCCAACGCAGCAGCCACAGTTCGATTCTGCAGGTACACTTCCGTATTGGTGGCCTCACCCCAAAACTCTTTTCCCAGGTTTGCATCAAACAGTAGACATCTGGCTTTTTCTACGATTGTGCGAATGTATCTTTCACATAAACCATTTTGTTTTGGGGTGTATGGGTTGCTTTTCTGGTGGATAATACCAGCACTGTTTAGGTAATCTCTAAATTCGTTATTGCAATACTCTAAACCATTATTGCTTCTTATCACTTTTATTGTTCTATTTGTTTTATTTTCCACCTGTGCTTTGAATATTTTGAAATAATTCAGAGCCTCATTTTTGTTCTTCAGAAAATAAACAATAATGTAAAGCGACTGTAATCATCGACCAATAACAAGAAATACCTTGCTCCTCCTATCGATGTAGTCTCCATAGGGCCACAAATGTCTGTGTGCACGAAATCTAGCAAGTTACTGCTCTGACCACTGCCTTTAAATGGTAAGCGACACTGTTTACCTTCACAGCATGTTGTGCAAGAAGCCTTGATTTTTTCTACTTTTTCATCAAATGACATTCCCAAGACAGCATTTTTCATTTTATTTAAATATTCCTTGTTGACATGTCCTAATCTGCGATGCCATGTTACTCCTGACACAGCTGATGCAGCCAAATACCTGGGATATCAAGTTTACCTTGTATACCCCATTGACCAATACTGCTGTAGCGACTAACTGTTTCTTTTTATTATAAACGTAACAGCTCTTTTCTGTGAAAGACACACTGTTTCATTTTATAATTAATTGACTGACTGATAGTAGGTTAGTAGTCAGAGATGGTATACAGCGTACGTCTTCTACCACGATGTCTCTAGGAATACGTTGTTTTATTTCAGGTTATGGGCCCAGAGAGCTCATAAAATCGTTATTGAGTCGTTTTAACAAGGATTTTGGAAACAAGTGTTAAAAGACAGTATCGAGCGCGATTTAGCTGTGATCTTAATTATCGCAGTATACCTATCATTGTTCGTCAAAATGGCTAGCAATTACATAATAAATGTGCCAAAACTAAAGGGACGCCATAATTATTCGGAGTGGTGTTTCGCTGCAGAATTTTTTTTCAGTTCTCAAAGGCATGAAGCATTGCATCCATCCAGAACAGGGGAAAAATAGCAAGCGCGGATGCCGAAAAAACAAAAGCCAAATTGATCATGACCATCGAACCGTCATTGTATGTCCACGTCAAAACTGTAAAATCATCAAAAGAATTGTGGAATAAACTACAGAAATTATTTGACGATAGTGGATTTTCACGAAGAACTAGTCTATTAAGAAATTTCATTTCAATCTGGCGAGAAAATTGCACTTCAATGACGTCATATGTGACGCAGATTATTGATACAGCGCAAAAACTAAGTGGAACTGGATTTGAAATAAATGATCAGTGGGCAAGGTCATTGTTGTTGGCAGGATTGCCTGATCGTTTTGCTGCAATGATAATGCAATCGAACATTTGCGCATTTCCATTACGGCAGACCATATTAAAACAAAACTATTAGATATGGAGTCAGTAGATTACGAAAGCGAAATGAACGGTGCTTTTATCAGTCATGCAAAGCAAAATAAAAAGAATTTGTATATGGCCAAGAGAAAGTATAATGTTGACAGCACTACTGTTCTGTCAAAGTCAAACACGGCAGTGAAATGCTACCGGTGTAAACAAGTCGGCCATTACAAAAATCAGTGCATGGATGAAAATAATTTTGCACATAAGAAAAATACAGAAAGAGTGCAATCAAACGCATTTAGTGCAGTATTTTTAAGTGCGAATTTCAACAAAAATGATCGGTATATTGACTCCGGGGCAAGTGTACACCTAACAGCAAATGAAGGTTGGGTTATGAATACCAAATATGAACAGATATCAAAAGAAAGGTATTGGTGAGCACATTACAAATATATACATACAATATACTGTTTCTGTAAAAATATAAATTTTAATCGCAGTTGTACTTACAATTCACGGTTCAGACGCTTTGCTTTACCTACTTCTTCCTATAAATATGACAAAGTAAATATTGCACGATGAGTTTACTTGCCCCATTGGGATACGGAAAAGTATTAAATAAAAAAATAAGTTTAAAAACTATAACCCGACTACGTCAAAAAGGAGTCTAAAAAGAACGAAACAAGAAAATAACTCATTCAGGTATAAATCCAGAAAAGTATAAGTACAGAAATGCTCAAGCTAGGGCCGTGGTCGCACCTATTGTAAGTATATATGATCGAAAATTTATATATAATGATTATATTGATACAAAAATGTTAATAATATTTAAGATTGATATTTAAATAACTATTTGTGAACACAGAACTGAGAACTTCACTACTTTACAATATTAGACACTGTATTGGCTGCTTAACTGTTTTATAAAGATTGGGTATTGAATTTATCGCTTAGTTATTAAGATAACTCCAGAAACTTTCAAAGTAAAATCAATTAGTATTATATAACGTTATTCTGACACTTATTTTTATGTTTATGGTAATAAATAACATGCGATTATATTTACATCCTGTTGATAGCGCCATCTGTTGGTGAATATTGTAAAGCAGCGATTGGTTAATAAAATAAATTTGTTATTCGTGTAAAATAAGTCATTTGGTGTTGTTCAAAATTCATTACAATATTAATGTTGATTTTTGAACTATATTTTATAATTAATTATAAAGTAATTTCAATTATATGTTGTGAAGGAAGTGGCAGTTGTTAAACATTAAGTGTAATGACGGTTAGTGTATAAAAAGGACTGTAGGTCACATTTTATTTCAATTCTGTGCTAGTAATCGTCTGAAAATAAACCAAGTAATATTATGTGAGTGTTTTTATTATGGAGTCTCGACACCATAACCCTGGCGTATCGCCGACATATACCTATTTTCAGTACCAGGAACAATCACTAATACAATAGGTGCGACCACAGCTCTAGCTTGAGCATTTCTGTACTTATACTTTTCTGGATTTATTCGAATGCCTCCGTGGTCCAGTACTCCAGTGGATGCGACTGCTGAACGGAGGTCCCGGGTTCGATTCCCAGGTCGGGCAAAAGTGTTACTGGGTTTTTCCGAATACTCAGTAGCAGCCCGGAGTCTGGTGATGTGGCCGGTAACGGCAATAGGCCCGCCCCCTATTACGTGGGACCTAAAAATTTATGGCGAAATGTGGGTATGTAATATTTACACATCGGCCTACCCCTTTAGGGATACAGGCGTGATACTATAAAATATAATATAAAAAAATAATTAATATTAAAAAAAATCCTTTGTCACATAAAAATCAATATTGCGCTAAAAATGTCTTAAACACATCGATTACTTTTCATCTCTACATACGTGACGTGTTCAATGTTGTTGTCCACCAGCCGTGTGATACGCGCAGACAGGTGACGAGAACTGCATAATGTAATGTATACAACTTATAGAATGTATGGTTATGTTGAAGGAAATTACGGTTACTTGTACTTCTCATGTGTAATGAGATCTCGTTTTCTGTAGATTGTTCACATTTTGTCATGAAAAGGCAAAGATACAGCGATAGCCTATCACACTGCTACGCAGAAGGTCTCAGATCCAAACCCATTGCGCGCACAACGGATAAAATTGTCAATTGTCGCTTCCTAACCGGTGAAGGAAAACATTTTGAGGAAACTTGGATGTGTAAGCGTTCTCCATAATGTTCTCAACAGACATGTGAAGTCTGCTAACCCGCACTTGACCAGGGCGGTGGACTGGTCTAACTCTTGCCATAATGAGAAAAGACCTGTGCTTGTCAGTAAGCAGATTATAAACAAGGCCGATGCTGATGAGCGTAAGTGGCAGAAATTTACTTTTTCCATGCCCATTGGCAAGATTGTCGTCAATTATTATAGGGAATCATGGTCGGCCACTGAACCTCAGGGTCAGTACCCTCGAGTATTCTGATACGAATTCAACTTAAATTTTGAATAAATTTAAAGTGGACCTCAGATTCCAAGACAAAAGCGTCCGAAATTGAATGACATCTGACATAACATAACGATGATCATATATTATACTATATCAGCAAATCAACATGGCTGACAATTGCTACCAAGGAGCAAATATATCCTATAATTGCTCCTTGATTGCTACCGTATAGACTTTATTCGGATGTGAGATGTACACGTCACGTGTTCAGTGTTATTCTCAAGCCACGTGATGCGAACAGACAGGTGACGTAAACTGGATTAGATAATGTGTACATTGCAGAATAGACTTAGTATCGATAGAAAGACGAAATTTATGATTAGGTACTTAGAAGTGGTACGCTAATGTTATGTGTTTATTTATTTCATACTTTATTGTACATTTTTGAGAACATGTGTAAAGGAAATTTATATTTAATAGAGTACAAAGGGCGGCCTTATCGCTAACAGCGATTTCTACCTTTGGATGGAGATATTATTGGTAGGAAAGAAATGGTAGCTGTAAGTGTACCAGTAATAAGATGATAATACTGTAGCGACCAGCTACATAACACCCGCACAACGCCATCTAACCAATGACGAAAGAACTACCTCGACACTCGCCTCCTAACAACGCGGGAAAAATTCAAACAATCCTGAACCGCGATATCAACTTTCGCGCGCTACGACGCATATATACAACTTCAAAAGTTTGTCCGTTGGCCTGCAGGCCACCAAGCACGACCACCTAGCTTAGTTAGAGGCTCCTCCTTCTAGTTGGAGGAACACTACACCTTTATCCTTCACATTGGTGACCCCGACGTGATGTGAAGCAACCTTCACTGGTCAGATTACCAGCAGCTCCCGACGTGATCTGAAGAAGCCCTCACCGATCAGATCCGCAACAGCAGCATCGTCTTCACCTCCACCTCGCCTCACTCTGCACTTCACCTGATGGCAGCAATCAAGTCACCGCCAGCCAGCATGTTCGGCCAGGGTTCATCCGTAGGCCATGCAGACTTGCACGCCTGGTCCTCCCTGCAGCCTCTCCAGCGCCACGGTACACCTCACTGCACACACGGTCCTCGCAAGCAGCGCACATCGCTCCCGTCCACGCAGCAGTGCCACTACGCAACCGCTTCGCAGGACTACGCAGCCACTACGCAGCCACGACGCAGCCACTACGCAGCAACTCCTCGACTCACTGTGGGACACTCACTGCTCATCGCTCACTGATCATCGCCTACTGCTCATCACCGACTGCATATCACCTTCGCAACCTCTTCCCGACTCACCGTGGGACTTGCGAAGCACACTGCGACAAGCGACTACGTACAGAGTCTCCAATGGCTCGCTCCTCAGAAGCCTCGACATCACCTTTAAGAACGACCTCCGGTCTTGGGGGAGAGCGATGTAGCGGCCAGCTACATAACACCCGCACAACGCCATCTAACCAATGACGAAAGAACTACCTCGACACTCGCCACCTAACAACGCGGGAAAAATTCAAACAATCTTGAACCCCGATATCAACTTTCGCGCGCTACGACGCGTATATACAACTTCAAAAGTATGTCCGTTGGCCTGCAGGCCACCAAGCACGACCACCCAGCTTGGTTAAAGGCTCCTCCCTCTATTTAGAGGAATACCATACCTTTATCCTCCACAATACTTTAAATATATACATTTATATAATATACTAATATACTACACATATATAAATACTTATACATACAAACATAAATACATACATGCACATATACATACATACAACATATATACATACACATACATAAGTAATAAATAATACTTAAAATAATATTATAACGGGAAATATCATAGTGCTAGGTAATCCTTGACTAAGATCCTTGACTAAGGATTTGATCTTTGTTACCCACTTGAGTTGTGTTCAAAATTGTGAGACATGATCGTATTTGGGTAATCCAAATATAAATCGTATACAGATATTTTAAAGACGCTCAAGTTTGTCTAGTTGGTTTTTGGTGAGATCTGGATAGCTGACATCTGCATAATCAATAATTGGTAATAGAAGACAGTTTGCAAGTGCAATTTTGGTGGCAGTAGGAATAAAATTCCTAAGTCTTCGCAATGAACCTGCCGAAGCAAATATCTTACGACTCACTTCTTGGACCTGTGACCGCCAGGAAAGGGTAGAATCAATGATGAAGCCCAGATTTTTTACTTTATCCTGTATAGGAATTACAGTGCCATTAAATATAACGTCAGGAAGTTGGGATCTTCGATAACATTTTGGAACTACCAAAAACAATGACCTGCGTTTTCGAGGAGTTCACTATAAGTCCGTAGGATTTGCTCCAGCTACTAATCTGTGCAAGATCACTGTTGAGTATGACATCTCAGCCAATGTCGACTGCGTATAGATTTGAAGATCATCTGCATAAAGGTGATAGGAAGAACGAAGATTGTTTGATATAGAATTTATAAAAATTGCGAAGAGTAAAGGAGAAAACACGCCACCCTGGGGCACGCCAACAGTCGTATACGCTGTTGGTAGCCACACAGGTAACTACGAAACCAATCAATCACCGTAGGTGATATGTTAAGAGAGCAAAGACGGCCAAGTAGAATGTCAAAATCAACTGTATTGAAGGCGGTGCTAAAATCTAGCAGAGCAAGGACTGTGAGCTGTCGCCTTCCATACCAGCCCTGATGTCATCCGTAATATTGATATGGGTGGTAGCGGTGCTATGGTCTGGACGTAAATCGGACTGGAATAGATTAAGGAGATTATTTTTAGAAAGATACGAGTTGACTTGATTGTAAACGAGACGTTCGAGGACTTTGGAAAAGAATGGTAGAATAGAAATAGGTCGGTAATCAGAAAAGGATAAAGGTTGTGATTTTTTCGGGATTGGAGTTATGAGGGCATCCTTCCACATCGATGGGAATTCATCACTGGACAAGGAGTAATTAATGATGTGAGGAATTATGGGTAGGATTAAATCAAGGATGGGAAGGAGCATATTACGGTTGACACAGTCACTACCAGCTGCATTGGATGTGATTGACATTATGTTCTTCTTAACATCACTATCGGTGAAGTGATCAAAGACAAATGAAGAATAACTAGGGGTTGTTTTATGTGCGTATTTGTTTGTGTGCATGCACAAAAACCAGGCTGAAGTGGCAATAGGCAGGGCACATAGCTCGACAAACCGATGGACATGCGGGGACAGGCGGGTTCTAGAGTGGCGACCACGTACCGGACGACGTAGCAGAGGTAGGTCTCCCGCAAGGTGGACCGACGATCTGGTTAAGATCGCGGGAAGTGATTGGATGCGGGCGGCTCAAAATCAGTCTGTGTGGAGAACTTTAGGGGAGGCCTATGTCCAGCAGTGGATGTCTCTAGGCTGACATGATGATGCTCAAAAGACCTTTTCGGACATTAGGAAAGGTTGTTAATCAGATGTACCTGTATTTCTCAATAAGCTGTTTATGTTAGATAAGATGAGATAAGAATATACTTTATTGCACACCAAAATAAATGTTTACAATATAGGCTTAAAAACTACGAGTAATGCACAATCGGCGGCCTTATCGCTAAGTGCGATCTCTTCCAAGCAACCTTTGGCTGGACAGGAATGATGTTAGCGTTTTATGAGGCGATGGTGTAGTTAATACGTAGAATTCGCAATAAAAAAGATTTACATAATATACATACATACATTTACATATCACATATAAATACTTACACATACAAAGATTAAGTATATACATAATACATACATACAATATAAATTATATATAAATTTATGCAACTTTTGCAGTTTTGTTACTAAACTAATTGAATGTATCTACATTTAAGTTATTTACATCGAATTCGTACCAAAATTTGCACAATAAAGCAATTATCTATCTACCTATCTATCTAATTATCGTTTTATTTACCAAAGTTCATTTATCCATCTGTGAAATGTAAACTAGCTAAAACTAGGCCAGGATTTTGGACTAAATATTTGACGCGGAGTAGCACCCGACTAATTTAATTTATTAGCTGTAAGAATGACTTGCTAAAAGATTGAGCTAGTACCACTTAGAAACAGAACCAAACGGCAAATGTGGCTGTTGTGAGGCATTAGGCTTGTTTTGGCTATGCTGGCATTAAATAAGATTAACAAAATATCCATCCTCACTACAGTCACAATGGAATAAAAACATGACGTCTATACATACATAGCGTACAAAATTACTCAACCTATACAACATCACCTGGCAACTTCCACTCAACAGATCAAAACCCAATAAAGCACAATCATAAAAACGATATCAAATAAATCCTCGGCTCATTTCATTACTCAAGATATATCTACTTGATAGCCAACTATCCAAAATTTACTACAGAAACGTGTTAACGAATAGATCATTTGAACCCTTTAAACCCCATCGGCTGTTAAGTTTAAATTGGCCATGGCCTAAATAAATTTACTTGGCAAAGGAAACTTTGCGCCATTGACCAGTACAATCCAATTGGACTAATCTAATCCGTTAATCAATTTACAATCCCAGACAGAAGTGGAGCCTGAAAACGTTAGTGTTCCCCGTTTAATCGAGGTACAGTTTAACTGTGTTGTAAGGAAATGTAAATTGGGATCTATTTGAATGAAAAGGAATGACACGAAGGATTGCAAGAGATTTGAATAATATATTGGGTTTTTTGTTGTACCTCTATGTATTCGAAATAAGGCAATTCTTTCGCAATTTATTGATTCAGCCGTTTATTACTTAAGGCGCTGTCCTAAGCGACTGTTTTGGTAAATGAGGGGGTGAAGCAGAGGAGGTGAAGGGCGCTTAGCTCCATCTACTGCGGGGCGCCCCCCTTCATTCTCGTCGTGTGCGGCCGTATTCTGGCGACATCCGTATTCCAATATTTCAAAATCGTAAGCAAAACGTTTTAGCATATTTAATTGAGATACTGATATTAAAATTTATATTACATAAATCAATCTGTTTGTACAATATAGGCATAGCGCAATTTTTGTTGTCAGTGGAGCCATGAGCAAAACTGGTTAACATTAGACGTTATAGGTATTAATTTATTTTTGACGAAATTATTGTTGACGAAAGTAGATAAATACCTACGTGCCGTAAGATGATAAAAATAATTAAGTCAGTTCTATATATGGAGGCCCTAATTACTTTTGTTTTTTTTTTTGTATAGAAATGGTGAAGCAGTTCATAGAATACCTACATCTTATTCCATTCCTGCCAGTTTTCAAATCTGTTTTGCAATAAATTGGCTGTGACAGACAGACAGACAAGGCGAATCTATAAGGGTTCCTACAATATATAAAAAACTACCTATATATACTATCCTACAAAATATAAAAGGCTTTTACAATTTTTGGCTACGGTACCCTAAAAACCACAATACTGCCCTACTAAGCGCAAAAGCCGTATCTCAACTAAAGCGAGTTACGAAATAATTGAAGTTTAATAAAAGTTGATTTATTTTATTTATTTATGGATGTTTTATTGTTATTATAGGTATAATTGTTATGGTAAAGGTTTCGAAATACATCGCCGTTTTTAGGGGTTGTGAGTGATTGAGGGGGAGGAGGGGAGGTCTCGGAACCCACCCTCACCATTTTCACTTGCCGGAAATACTTGGTTTCCTCTGAAAAAAAAAACTCCAAACATCTGTGTGTATGGCACTGCCAACTTCCACATTCTTCACACTAGTTTAATAAACTAAGGTTGACGGAGCCCTGCTTCGCAGGGTTCCTATTTTCGGATTAAGAGTCAAAAGAGAACTTAACATAACCTATTTAGTTACTCATTACAGTCGCACCTAACCCTAGGCACTCGAAAGCAATGACGCACAAATTTGACATTAGCTGTCAATATGATCATTCCAAGATGGCGGGTTTGCGTTTCGTTTCACGTTTTTCACATAAAACCTAAAAATGACATTTGTAAAACTGTACTAAAGTATAAAAACTACTACTAAAAATTTTTGGAAATTGTTTAAAAATATTTGGATGGAACTCCGGCAGGCAAAATTACTTTTAGGGGATTAAAACTAACTCCCTTAAGCCCCCTACACCACCAATACCCTCAAATTAAGGCGACTCGTTTCGAAACCCAACCCAAATTATAGAATTAAAATTTGAGTTACTGCTTTTTCGTTGGCTCTCCTCATACATGTTTGTATGGAAAATATAAAAAAAATCTTTCGCTTAAAATATGTGTTGTTTCGAAGAAAATAAATATTAAAAGATATTTATTTATCATTTACTAACGAAATCAGAGTTTACAGCTCATCAAAAGTTAGCTGTCTGCAACAACCCGGCAGGTTTTCTTTATTCTCATCGAAAGTTAAAGGCAGTGTGTGAGGTGATGAGCCTTCAATACTTATTATTTGCTGTTGTTCACGAGGCACATTTTCATTTATTTACTTTTTATACTTCCTATTTATTTATATACTTCCTTGGTATTGTAGAAACTTCAAGGACTGATGAGACATTGTCCTCTCCGTGATTTCGCAATGCCATCCCTTGAGCTTGACGAGAATCAACAATTTCAGGCAACTGCCAATTCATATAAAACGCCACAAGCCTTTTTTTCATTTTTGTCTCCCAGAAAACATCATGTCTTTCTATCATTTCTATATTAAGTTGTATACTTTCGCCACTCCACACTGCAAATAAACATTTTTGTTTGCGTGTAACGTGGCGTTGTCCCTGAATTTGGTAATAACAATTACAATATTTGTTTAGACTAGTCAGTTAACTTTTTTATTATGTTTCCATATTTGTATTTTATTTGCTCTTATACTATTCTCCAGGCCATTTTTATAGGCAACTATAGAACATTAAATTTGCACAATCGTGTTTGGACCTATTAATCCATCTGGCATGGCACCAATAAACAGATAATCCACAAGGCTCGTTTGTTACATTTTCTTGCTTCGCCAGTTGCTGCAAAGCCAGTGGTTCATTTTAAACTCCATGCGCAACTGCTTTTACATTGCAAATATTTTATTTGCACAAAATATTTTTTACTCAGTTGGCTTTACTGCTGTTATCTCTTTTTTACCACTTTACCAAAATTTGAATCTGTCAACATATTCTTACGCAATTCAAACCAGTCACTGCTATCCCTCGTGTATTTTTTGCTTATCACTCTTGAACAAATCGTGTTAGGAATTACTGCAGTCAAATGTGTGTAAGACGTTGCTAAACTGTAACTTTAACTTCACTGTAATTACAATAAAGATAATTAGTTAGGTACTTTATTATAAAAAAATACTATAACTTGTGTTATAGCAAACAGAGAAGTCACCTACTTACTTATAAATGATTGATTTTAGAAATTAAAAAGATATTAGATGTACTGAGACATACCAAATAGTTTATGAATAATCAATGTTGTACCCGATGTACCTAAATAGGTTTATGTTCACCACACAATAATACAACATTCGTTACCGCTTGCGGACTGCGGAGCGCCATATAAGCGCTGTTTATTGTTCGCCGTGGCGGCATCTTAGCGCTCCAGGCGCTCTGACAAGCTAATGAATTTGCAATATAGGTACATAAAATGATTCAATTTTATGTTATTACTCTTTCAAATATTGAAAACTGTGGCAGCTATGTATTGTGAGAATAATTTATATAATTATGTTATGCATAATCGCTAGTGTATAACATAGTCAGTCATAAAAGACTCTTATGAAAATAATTTGTGTAAAAATGTTTCATATTTCATAATCACTTGGCCATGGATGAATTTCTATTTTATTACGACGCTTTCTTGTACAATTCCTTCGTAAAACTTTATTTCTCTAATTGTCCATATTTTATTCTTCTAATTATATATTTATAAGCACAGAAACAATAACACATCAAACGCAACAAGAATATAAACTTAGGTCCGAATGATATGTACCCATAGTCACATGAAAAGCCTATTTGTTTCAAAGTATTCAGTCTATAACATAAAACATGAAATTACGAACGCAAATCGGCGTATTACAATAACAAACAGGTTTACGTAAAATTTTGTGCAGCGGAGACGCAAGCGACATGACCTATCTTTTACAGGGCTCATAGCCGAATGATGAGGTATGGGCGGGGCGTAAACTAGCAACTGACACTCAGTACACTGCTTATGCTAATAAGGTTTAAATTGCCGAAGCGTTTGATATTGATGGGATCTACCGAGCGTCAAAATCATAGACGTTTGGCAGATTTTATACAATGTTACAAAATGTACACGTATAATATGAAAATAAATAGGGTAATTCTTTAGTTCATTAGGTTTCCTACAATATTATTAAATAAAATATGACAGCTTACGATCAAAATATTGCAAACAGTGAGACGAAAGATTATTTTCTGCCTTGTTATTGAGATTTTTTTACCGTAATTCTATTTTCCTTACATGAAAAATTCTTTCGAAAGTCTTTTGTTCAGACTTTTGACTATAAGCTCTATTTTTTGCAAGCTTGTAGTATGTACCGTTATGGCTAGTTGCGCGACGAAAAATTAGGTGTTTCACGGCTTCTGAGGTATAACAGCGCCTTAAGATATTTACATTATTCAAATCATAATAATTTGATTTAAAAAAAATGTTGTTCTTTATTTCGATTCGATATTCGTATTAGTCCATGAAATAGGGGATCCAAACATCCTTATTTGTGGGTTCGCACCCGGAGGGTATAGGTGAGAAGCTCTCCAATGGAACAGCACCGCCTGATGCTTCTCGGGATTGACCTCTATCCGCCATCTCCGGAACCACGCGCCTAAGGCGTTGGCTGCGGATTGGAGCTTCCTACTGACTGCGCCAAAGAGTTTTAGAGACAAACTTAACAAAATATTATCCTTCTTTTTGGCTTTGCCGTAGTTGGCTAAAAATCAGATTTTAAATATCATTAAAACGAGATCGACAAACACGAATACTATGAAAAGTCATAATCGTATATTTTTAAATCAGAGATACATGTTTCATGTAGGGGTCTACTGATTTAACAACATTCGCATATGAATCAAAGCCAGATGACTGAAATAAGATATAATATTTATATTCAGTCTGCAAAATTTAAATTTGTTTCATTAGCTATGCCATATTTTCATATCCATATGCCATGAAATTAGTTTTAGAAGCGAATGAAGTTTGCCTATGGTACGTTGATACTTCTCTCCTGCGTCACCTGTTTTGGCTTGTCTAATCTAATACTTATTATAATTATAAAACTATTATTTAAACTATTTATTTATTTGTCACAGAACACAGAAAAATGTAACATATAAAATAAAACATCGCAAGCCTTAAGAGTAATCTGTGACATATAGGTGCACACTCAGCTTTAATGTTGCATTGTGGTAGTATCCACAATACAACGCTGGTATTCTGTATGCACCTTAAATGTCGCACGGACGTTAATCAGCACAATAATACTAAGAAAAATAAAAATAGACAAAAGTATGTAATCTAGCAAGTGAGTTTTGATAAAAATGTGTAAACAATTTACACATTTTTATCCAAACGACAAAACAATAAATACGTACACAAAAATAGGATTAAAAAGCAGTGGTTATAAAACAAAATAATAAAAATAAAGCTACATAAAAAATACATAATAGATACGCCGACTTAACCACTCCGTAATTAAGTCGGCGTATGTATCACATCCAATATTCAATGTATACCTAATAAAATTATTATGCAACGGTGTGGGCGCGCTTATATAAAGCTGAAGAGAGGGAAATGAGATAAGCGCGTTCAAACAAACAAATTGTTTGAACGCACTAATGTCAGGAACTACTCTTAAATCGGACCAATTTAAAAAAACTGCCAGTATTCGATAGTCGAGGAAGGACATAGGCTATATAACATTATAATATTTAGGAGCGGAGCAGTAGCCTTAAATAACGCGGGTGTAAGCGCGGGCTCATCTAGTAGTAGATACAAAATAATTGAATTCAACATTCGCCAATGAACTCTATGAATCGGGTAGCGGCAAGGGAATGTTTCTTAACCGCTGTTTTAATTCATATTAAGATTACGCTAGATTGATGTGTACCGTCAACATAAAAAGTTTCAGTCTCAAAACTAGAACATATAACATACATATTTGTAAACTGGTGCCATGATAAAAAATAAAGGTAAAAAAACGTATCTCTATAAATTTTACTCGAGTTTTAGACAGTACCATTTTAATATAGTCAATAGCAAAATACTGAATTGTATTTTTAAATTGACGTTTTAAATAAAAAATGTGTCGGAATTACAAAGTGACTATTTTTTGCTGTATATTTTGTGAGACTATACAAATATAAGCTCACTAAAATTATTATCAGAGAAAAAGATAGAATAAAGCAAAACTAACTGTGTACATTATTAACAGTATTCATAAAAAAAATATATGTATATTTTAGTCCTTCAAATATATTTTATCTGTTTTTGTAAAGAGGGTAAGTAATGTTTCTTTTTCAATATTTTTGGTAGCTTTTGGTTGTGTTTACGTATTTGAAAGGCAGCGATAGCCTAGTGGTGATACCACCAAACAGAGGGTATCGAGTTCGAATCCACTTCGCATCCCACTGACTTTTCGGCGCTATGTGCAAATTGAATGGTTAATTATCGCTTGTCCCGTGCCTCGAGAGCACGTTAAGCTGTCGGTCAAGGTTATCAAGAAGATCTTTGACAGTCTTTATAAAGAATCAGGACCTCTAAATAACCTGCCACTAGTCTAAACCATGGAATATCCCTATGCCTTTGGATTTCCGAGGTCAGACAGGCAGTTGCTCCGTGGAAAAGCTAATATTCAGTTAAATCTGGTTAGACTAATAAGCTGAACCCAGGTTGTAACTGGGATAACGCCTGGAGAATCATGAGTAGTGTTCGCGGATATAGAATTATATGCCAAACGTTTCAAAAGTAAATGTTGGACATTTGGGTCCATGTACACTTCTAACCATCACATCATCAGCCTTTAACAGTCCACTGCTGGACTAGGCCTCTCCTTTGAAAGGAGGAATTGGCCTACTATAGCACGTTGGCAAAACGGGTTGGTATAGGGTTTGTATCAAGTTTTCCTTCACTTACCTACAGTGCTGTTCTAATAATAATGTTGCTTTATTTTCAAAAAGCTTACAGTCTAAATATACATGATAGCTTTGATGTCCTTGCTAGGCTACTGAATAGCCCGTCTTAAGGACAGTCAGCCCTTAATTCCCATATAAGGTGGGTAGATGACTGTTAACATTTAAAAAGAGAAAAAAATACAATTATATCTTAAATCTAAAAAAATAATATTTTGTTTGTAAGATTTATTAAAAGAAACCAAGAATTGATTTCTTTAAAACGCCAATCATCTTGCCGTAACCGCTGGTAGAAAGTAATGTTAAAATATTTCCAATAAGTATTTATACAAAACTCATAACACATTGTCACATATGTGTTTACCAATATACAACGTGTAATGGAAATAACGCACATCCTCAGACACCCCAATTAGAAAACCTTGTAACAATCATAATGCATGCATTGAAATATTTTTTTTATTTGCGTAAATAATGTTTTTTGAAGAAAGTATTAACTCAATTAAAAGTGAAAATCGTGGTCACTCTAAATCTGCGCACGCACACAAACGAAACGGTTGCTATGGTAAACAAACAACAGCGATCTGATAGGCACAAAACACGATACGATATAACAAAATGTATGCAATTCAGTCTGTAAACCACAATCTGATAGAGTGGCGTTTACAAAAATGATGTTTGAACATTTGTCGGCCACTATTGATTTTACCAAAGATATTATGAGTATTATTTTTTTTCCATCACACTTTTAGGCTATGGAGTGGACAGTCGAATCATTTATTGTTTGTTATTAATATGCACGATCTATTGTTTCTTAACATCGTAAGTGACTATTGTGACTATCTTAACTTAATCATACCTAGTTAGCATTATTGATCGATAAAGTAAAAGAATATCAATGAGAGAAATAAACAAGAACGGCGTGTTTAAAGTTGTCTTGTGAATCTAAATACTTACAATAATAGAATAATAAAATAACTTACAGGCTTAAAAATCTCATTTCTTTAGTCCACGTAGCACTTCACTACTTATTTCCTCACAAATCACATCTTTTCACTGTTTCAAAAGCAGCTAGTATCTTATTTAAAATGAGAAAGTCCAGGGGAGTCAAGTCAACATCTAGATGATGTTGAACATTTCACACCGGCACCGGCTTGTTGATAATTATTAAATTATACACCATTACACATTTTGAAAACAAGTGAACTTTTAAAAAGGTTTTCACAGCACTCACTGATAGAATCAGATAGATATTCCCGGCTGTGTACTTGTCATAACATGTCTAAGCGCATCGCCCGCTGCGCTTGTATGCGCCAGCGCCAGCGAGACATTACGTCTCGCTCTTTCCCGTTGTTTATTACCTACGTTTGTGAAAGATAGATGATAGACATTTTGGTGGTCAATTGTGTGCTATTGTCTTTTGCCGTCTATTGTGTTGTATTAATGTGTGCGTTTGTGTAATTTAACGTGCAATCATTTAACAAATGCATTTAAAAATAAGCCGTTCTGCTTTGTTTTAAGGTTTATTTTCGAATAGCTCAATTTTTTTTTAAATTGTGTTGTATTAATGTGTGCGTTTGTGTAAGTCAACGTGGAACCATTTAACAAATGCTTTTAAAAATAAGCCGTTCTGCTTTGATTTAAAGTTTATTTTCGAATAGCTCAATTTTTTTTTTAATGAGTGACTACATTTACGTTATTTTAATTATTTTAAGACTAAAAATAAACAATATTAAAAATGACGGAAATGGATTCAGTTGCCGATTCTGAACAAAGTACTTTCAAGATGTGCATTTAAACTTGTTACATGTTGTATAGCAAAACAAGAAATTAAATCCTAACAGCAATCGCATGAAAAACTGACCAACTAAAGTAAAGAGGATGTTAAGAAAATATTTCATCCAACTAAATGGGATTTGGCCAAAGAATAAAATATTGCATTCAGAGGTAACATCGTATTTTTAGATTTAGTTTATTGCCTATTGAATTTAAGCTTATTTTTGTTTCTTTGTTTGCGATTGATGTTGGAGTTTATAAGCCACTCGATGGCCTCTGGCCTAACAATTATTTTCCTGCGACAGGACGTGGGATTGAAAGCTTTTCGTGCCCTGAACACGGTAGTGCTCTGATATAAATGTCTCAACAAGGGGTCACCCATTTAAGTGATCACCTTTACCAACTTTGCTTTGTTTTGCAGATCTATTATGAACGGCAAATCAAGACACGCTACGTGCCCTACTAATACGGTCATTAGAAGCAGTGTAGAATCCCACTTCAATCGTAATTTACATATGTGTTGAGAAAACCAAAAGAAAAACTGTCGACAACTGGGTGGCACCCATATTGCGGATCATCTTCTCCGCCACATATTAAGGCTAGCGGAGAATGTGAGCGAAATTCTCCCCTAACTAACGCGTAGACCTACTCATTAAAACTACTGCGGTATCCACGACATCCCATAGCGGCAGTATCAGACGGATTGACGTTAGCATACTTCGCCACGGCAGGGTTGTATATACTGCCTAACGTCACCATCAACATAATCTTTGCGCACAAAATTCACTAAGCTCCGACCTTGTTGGAAGCGACTCGCATCCAGTTTCCTCTCAGGAAATGAGCATTGCTTTGACGCTAGACACCACTGGAGACACACCGCACTATTAGGCCACATTTGTTAGTTATTTTGTTATTGACTCAAGTATTGCTAGGTAGGAACGTTGCGTTGCTATGTAGTTTAATTGATGGTTTGAGAAACATGAGTTCGATTTTGACGTTGACGTGACACGTTATTGTATTTCCCTTCCAGACGGACTTTTATTGTAGCAATGCTTTTTTGCTCTACATAATGTATTCTGATTACGATCTTGTATATAATTTGGCAGATATTTGAGATATCTGCTCAAACAAGAAAATATATATATTTTGATAAATTTACTAAATATCGTTGCGTGTCTTTTGTCTATTGCGTTTATTTGTAAGAAACATAATTTTAGTTTTGTTTTACGTTTAGAGCTACAACTGTTGTGACCCACTGTATCGTATCAAAGTTCAGTAAGTACAATCCTAAAATGTAGTAACTTGTTTGATGAAATTACATAGCCCGTTTGATTAATTCGACTGTTATTATCTTAGGAACGATTTTGATGCAAAAAAAAAACATACAAGGAAACGAGTACAAAATTACTATATGTATGTACAACAATCTCTAGTCGTGTCAACTAACGGCTATTTTCAATATTCGATCCATACATGAATTTGGAGATTATTTTTGCTTATGTAAAAAACGAATCTAAAATCTACAGATCTATCTATAGATCGAATATTGAATTCTGCGGTAAATGATGTAATAATTTGCATTTCTGCATTACGTGTCGATGTAATCATTGCGGATCACTCACCTTAAGTTATTAATATGGGGTCAGCACATATAGATAATATTGTACAATGCTTTTATTCTTTGAGCTAAGCAGAATTTTTCTATCTACGTATTTTTTAGAATTATCCTACAGAATTTAACCATTCATAAATACACCGTGCGCGGTTTTATTGGTTATCAAGGTTTAACATTACAAGTAAGTTACGTTACGATGTATCAAGGCCTTAAAACATAAAATAAGAAACCTGTTTCTTTGTTGCGTGCTTTGTTTGAACCGAATTAATTTCAAATTGAATTAATTTATAAGGTAACAAATAGTAGCAGTTTAAAATGAAATATACTATTTTTAACAGATACACATTAAGCGGTGTTTGTTTCTCGCGCTTGTACTAATAATATTATTGTGGCAAGTTGGACTGTTTAAGAAAAGTTTTGATAATAAAATTTAAAAGTAGCATTGTTTAACGTGCGTTATTCATTATAAGAATGTGAATTTGTTTCTAGTAGTATTATTTTAATATTATATTTCGTGTTCTAAATGTACATCAGTAATAATTATGGATGTAAGCACCTAATTTTGTTTATTTCATTTTATATGTCATTCTATGTTATGTTCACGGCTGGATGTGGCCTACGTCCAGTAGTTTTCCTCGTAACGCCATATCTAGATGTGGCCTCCGTGCAAGATCCTGCTTACTCCTTGCCCGTTGATTCGGCCACAAATGTGGTCAGCTGAATGCCACTTCAGTTTGTTCCACCTTTCTCAGCCAGTTTTGTGCAAAGTTAAAGGCGATGGTTACGCACTCAAGTATTCACTGTAAGAATTTGTTTTATTTTGCTCAGTTCAAAGTTAAGCGCGTATTGTATCGTCAATTCTCGCTTTCTAAATTATGAAGGAAAACATCACGAGAAAAATCCGTACGTAATAGTTCTCAATATTGTTCTCGGTGGACATGAAAAGTCTGCCAAATCACGTGATGAACTATGACTTAAGCCTTCTCGAAATGAGAAGAGGCGTAACTCCAGCAGTGAAACAGATTTTAAACAAGGCTCATGATGAAATCTTATTGTTCTGATGTAAGGTCTTTACTAGATAGTTACGTACTTATCGTGAAACCCTTATTCAAGTACCAAATCTATACAAATAATAACTCCTAGAACAGTTTGATAAACAAAAATAACGCTCGAACAAATAACTAACAACAAAAGCTTTTCTTAAACAACACGGCCCGATACTTATAGGAATACAATTGTCTTTGTATAAGTTTTTCACCAAAACTTTATACTGGCTGATAATTATCATCTACGTGGCATGTCACAAAGAAAACAATCAAATCAGTATAAAAAGATAGTACAAAAGCGTACTATCTTAAAAAGATTATCAGGAATGGTGCGGGGCGGTGGAGGTATCGATAATACGAGTGTTTTACTAGAGTGCTCGCTAAATGTGAAAGATTGTGAGAATAGACAAATGTACGTTTCGACGGATGTACAAAAGGTTAGGCATATTCTATAGTTTAGACTCGTGTCCGTTTATTCAGAGGTACTGACTATACCCTATGACGACTGGCACTGGACTTCTTCACGACAGCTGGGGCCGACGACTTGACGACGAACGTGGTTTCCGAGATGCATGGCAGTTTGTTGAAATGTTCACTAGGCTATCGATGCCCTTATTACATACTTATGTTATGTTGATGATTGAGAAGTGGTATTTAACGATACTCCGATACGATTCACAGAAGCAACACAATTACACAAACTGGGCATGCTTATTAAAAATTTAGGTTACACAGTTAAACTAAAAGATCAAAGTTTCTGTTTCCTTTTTGTAATATTTATTTTTAAAAATCACAGTTAGCAAATAAGTTATTATAAGGCATTATTCCAAAACATGGGCAAAACATAATTTAAAAGAGGATAAATGTACATATTTGAATCTAAAATTAGTTACGAATATACATCATCATCATTATCAGCCCTTTATACTGTCCCACTGCTGGGCACGGGCCTCTTCTCACTATAAGAAGGGTAAGGCCATAGTCCACCACGCTGGCCAAGTGCGGGTTGGCAGACTTCACATGTCTTTCGAGAACATTATGGAGAACTCTCAGACATGCAGGTTTCCTCACGATGTTTTCCTTCACCGGTAAGCAAGCGATAATTAATAATTTAATACGCACTTCACTTCGAAAAGTCATTGGTGCGTGCCGTGGATTCGAACCCAAGACCCTCTGCGTAGCAGTCTGTCGGTCTCTCCACTCGGCTATCGCTGCTAATATACATACGAGTATACATATAAATATGATCTAACATTATGTCAACTATTACAGAACATACTGCGCCTACTCCAATTAAATTGGGAACAGGGCAGGAATATGATGATAATTAGTCTTTGGGTTGTCATAATGCATTACATTTTATTCACACAACTTAGTATAATTTTCAAATTACTACTATCAATATCACTTATTGGCGTTCGCCCAACAGTATAAAATCATGACCAATCGTATCAATAATTTGGCTAGTATTCAATTGATTTCAATTGGTCTATCGACGAAGCCAATTTACTTTGAATATTGATCTTATATTCTATAGGAGATGTGAAAGTATTTTACATTTCGAATTAAATATATTGGAGATGGGCCTCCAGTCTTCACTCAGTCAACTAGTAAGGCTTTTTAATACTTATTAAGCTTAAGATCCTCTCTCATTAACCTGCCGATTTCGGCGGTGGGGATTTTTTAAAAAGTCGCTATGGGGTGTAAGTACCTTTGAATAAACTGGCAATAGTCTTAGCCATGGAATATTGCTTTCCGTTTGGGTGTAAATGTGAGACTGTCGCTCGTGAAAAAGCTAATATTCAGTCAAATCCAGTGGGAGTAGAAAACGAACCCCGGGATGTAGCTGGGATAGAGCAAGGAGGAAGAGGATGATTTAACAAACTCTTATAACATAAGAACTTACATTATATCCATTCACGTTTGTGTAACTCCTAATATATAGGCTCGCATATTAACAAGACATCATATTCAGCATTATATTCTAAATCGGTGAATGAACCATGCTGGATCTTACTATTGTAAAATATCTTGTGTGTATTGGAAGGCCAAGGGATATGTTGGCTTCACAAGTTCACTCGGTAGAAAGTTTGTAAGAAAACAGAAAGGAATACGGTCGAAGCGCTGACAGCTAGTAAATAGTATATCGAGACTCTACCCAGCCCTATTCTAAGCCCTCAAAGAAGTCTATACGTAGGGAATTTATTTTCTTATCCACAAGTGTATAGTATTAAGAATTAATTAGTTTCTATACTTATTCGGTGACAATAAACGGCACTTGTACGTTACGTGTTGGACTTGTGTAGTATAAAAGGGTGCTTAGTGCGGAGCCTATTTTACGTCAGTAGTGGTTTTCATGTATACAAGTACTATTTTATACCTTTTATACGCAGAATAAACCATTGCGTTGGGACAAAAATACTTTTTTGAACATTGTCTAGTATACTACTCCGTCAAGAACGTACTGGGAAAAGATCATTAATAGGTACACAAACTGTTTGTTATTCATCGAAATTTTTTATCACCTTCAAAGAATGCTCCTTCAGAAACGATTCACTTACGCCAACGAATAATCCAATCATCAAAACATTTTTAAACGCTGTTTTCGGAATTGAGTTCAGTTATCGTCGCGAATTCTCCTTTATATCTTCTACCGATTGAAAACAGGTGCCACGAAGTGGTAATTTGAGTTTAGGAAAAAGAAAGAAGTTGGCTGGAGTTATATTTGGTGAATATGGTGGTTGCTTGATGGTATTTAATGAGTGTTTGATCAAAAATTCGTTCACAATGATGGCCTTGTGCGAAGGTGCATTATCATGGTGCAAAATCTAAGAATTTTCTTTTCACAAATTTTCGTCGAATTTGCTCTCTTAAAGGCTGCATAACTCTCAAATAATATTCCCTATTTAACGTTTGACCTTCCGGCAAGAATTCCGAGTGCACAACACCTCTATAGTCAAAGAAAAAAACTTAATATGACTTTAACGTTTGAACGAGTTTAACGAGAAACAGAATAACGAATGTATTATTAACAGCATTTGCGCACTTTGTACACAGGTAAAATATAATACTATTTTAATGTGAACTAAATATACAACACACATCTTAATACCATACTTAAAACATAGCAGTTCCCCCAAGGTATTTCCTTTTAATCCAATTCAACCCATTCAACTCTTATTTTCGCAATAAAAGAAGCCTAGGTACGTTTTCAACGTCTAATTTATAATCTTAATATATAAAATCCTTGCGTTACTGACTGACTGACAGACACGCTACAGCCGAAACTATTGGTCACAGGAAGCTGAAATTTGGCATGTATGTTCCTTGGGGACGGTAGGGGTGCACTAAGAAGGGATTTCCCGAAATTCCCACGGGATCGGCCAAAACGGGTAAATGTAAAAAAAATGCGGGCGTAGCTGCTGGCGTCCTCTAGTTATTCTATAAATTGGATTGTATTCAGCAGTTATGACGTGAAAACTGAACGGTAATACATACATACTACATACACCCTTTTGGAATTATAATATTAAACTAATTAAACGGTTGTTTCAATAAAACTTGACATCAAACGCTGTACCAACCTGTCTGGCCTGCGTTGTATAGTAGGCGAAATCATCCTTTTGAGACACCGTCCTACTGTGAGGCAAATTAGGAGTGACTTAAGTCTAGCAGTGGACCATGAAAGTCTATAGAGAAACACACGGTGAAGGAAAACGTCGCAAAGGAACCCAAAAGACTCAGAGTTCTGCATAATGTTCTTGAAAGATATGTAAGGTCTGTCAAACCGCATGGTGGCCTATGACCTAACCCTTCTCAAAATGAGAAGAGTAGGCCTCTTCTAACCCAGCAATGGAACAGTTTTTAAACAATGCTCATGATGAACTCTTATTGTTCTAAGATGAGATCCATACTAGATAGTTACATACTTATAGTGAAGCCCTCATTCAAGTACCAAATCTATACAAACAATAACTCCCAGAACATTCTGATAAACAAAAATAACGCTCGAACAAATAACTAACAACAAAAGCTTTTCTCGAACAACACGGCCCGATACTTAAAGAGATACAATAAATTGTCTTTGTATAAGTTTGTCACCAAAATTTTATGCTGACTGATTATTATCATCTACGTGGCATATCACAAAGAAAACAATCAAATCTAACACATACAAAAAGAAAGTGCTGTTCAAGAGCGTATTATCTCAGAAAGATTATCTGGAGTAGTGATGGGCGTTGGAGTTATCGATATTATGGGCAATAATACTATTATTATAAATGTGAAAGTTTATGAGATTACTTGTAAAAAGGTAAATTTTGCCGGTCCTAAGCCCGGATGAAGTATGAAGGAGAGGTTAGAATTTAGAAAATAAATAAAGTAAGTAACTACATCACTTATTGTTTTGTAACATTTTATTGTCTAAAGTTACCTACATCATAAGTGCAACAGAGAGAATGCGAATGAGCAGGATGGAATACTATCAATGAATTAGTGAATGAATTGTAAAATACGTCAATGAATAAAGTGAGATTTTCAACAATAAACAAATGATAATAACTTTGCTATTTTTAGATATTATAAAATTCTTACGTCAGGTATATGATAATAATGTTTTTGCTAGTCTGTCCTTAAAGTATTTTTACTTATTAAAAAAAAAGTGTGAACATAATATACAGGGTGTCACAAGACCCATCACCAAGCCGAAGTCTACTCGTTGTGGATATCATGTCAAGTCATACAAACTAAAAATAATACCTGGGAAACGAATGGTTTTTTAAGTTTTCACATTTTTTAAACCACAATTAAAAGCGCGCCCGTGCATTGCTCGAAATACCTACTTATCCATGGGGCATAGGGCATCTAAGGAACATATTGGTAGAGTAAATGCATCGATTTTGTACCTAATTACAAAAATTCCATACTAACTTTGAACTTCAATATCTCCTGAACCAGTAATGTCCCAATGCCAAAGTAAAAAAATTTTCGTAGTGATTGGTACAACATGGGATTTCAGTTTTCTTTAAGGGTCATTTTACACCCTGTATATAAATAAAATGTAAGTATATATAAACAAAGGTACTGAAAAGTTTAGTTAAACATAGCTATAACAATGCCTATTTATGCAATGTTGACCTTATGTTGAAAAGTGCTATTTCACGATCCTACGAAACGATTTAAAAAGCGGCACTCACAAAAACCACGACAGCGCACGTTTCCTAAACAAAAGCTACACAAGTAAATTAAAAGATCAAAGTCTGTTCTTTCTTGTAATAATATTTTTTTAATAAATCGCAGCTACAAAATAAATAAATGGCATTATTATAAAACATAGGCTAAATATCAAGAGAGTGCGTAACGAGAAAAATAATCATAATTACTAAAGATACTTTTGTGAAATATTTGAATCAAAAATTCGTTGCGAACAAATAACGAATTAAAAATATATAGTTATGTTCTTTGGTCTAGTACTAAGTAAATTATAACTGAACACACTGCACTGACTTAAATAATTTGTGTACTAAGCTTAATGTCTTCTCTTGCTAAGCAGCTGGTCTCGGCTGTCCTGAAGATCTTTGACAGTTACTATAAGGAGTTAGTACCTCTGAATAAACTAGCAATAGTCTGAGCCAAAACAGTAATTCTATATTGCTTTCTATAGTGCTGTTTTGGGTGCAAAGGTCAGAAGGCTGTCGCTCTGTTGATAAGCTAAAATACGGTCAAATCTGGTTAGACTACTTAACGATCCGCGGATTGCAACAAGGAAATGATGACACTAGAAGGATGATGACTGCTGCACTGTTCTAAATGAGCAAGTAATGATAGCGAAATATTTTGTGTCTATTAGCATGGTTCCCTTGATAATTAAGCTTCAAAAATTTACCCAATGTAAAGTGAGTTTGTTAAAGTATAGGAAATAATGTGGTTCACACTCTGACAACGAGTAAACCATAAATATATCGATAAACCTTGCCCAGCCCTTTGCCAAGAAGTCTCTACGTAGATAATTTATTTTCTTTTCCACAAATTGTATGGTATTAAGAATTAATTAGTTTCTAGACTTATTCGGTGACAATAAACAGCACTTGTAGTATAATAAGGTGCTTAGTGCGAAGGCTTTTTTAGGTCAGTAGTGGTTTATATCTATACGAGTTTTATATCTTTATTAGGAAAATAAACATATGGGTCGGGAAAAATATTTTTGTAGATTGTCCAGTATATTGTTTTAATAGCAAATATGTATATATGATGATGATGTTCTATAAATAATATATTTTAATTTATGAGATAATATTATGACAATTTGGTGCAAATAATAATAATAATAAAAATAAAGTAAAATACGTGTGATTTTGTCTTCATTTCTTTGTTACACACGGTGAAACGATGTAAAAATCCAGAGATGGGTTGGTTGCTAGCGTCTGACCAAATGAATTCATTCAAAATCCGTGCATCTAAAAGCAATCAACGATAAACTGACGGCGATGTAATATGGCAGTTGGGAAATCAATTTCCTTACTGCCATGTTAAAAGTACTTACGCCTGAAATATACTTTCCACCGTCGAATTGTATTTTAGACTCCATGGATGACATAGTTCTCACCACTACTAACGTGGTGCATGTTGTAAGTTAGACTAGATGAGCCCACAGTTACACCAACGTTATTTAGGGCAACTGCTCCGCACCCGAGGCTCATATCTTGATAATATAATATAGCCTATAATCCTCCTCGATAAATGAGATATCCAAATCGGATCAGAATTTCTTGAGATTACCGCGTTCAACCAAACCAACCAACCCTTCAGCTTTGTTACATTAGTAGAGATGATTTGATAAGAAAATATACTATATAATGATATAATATAATATTCTGTTTTATGTTTATGTTAATGAATACATAATAATATATTTGACATGAGTATAGTATATTTCATTTTTCTAAATCACCTTTACTGATAAAATCGTTGAAACGTAATATCAAATAGATCACGTTTCTGGGATAATATCGTACTTACGTTATATGGCTTGGAAATCAGTTTAGTTTTAGAGATAGCTTAAAGTAAAACATAACATTCATGCAGTGATACTTTTACCCTTACCATAGAAATATTTCAATGGATTGCAAAACGCTGAATCAAATATCAAAGTGAAAAGTACAAACTTGAAACTGCAAACTCGAACATAGTTTCAACCGAATTTAAAGAAGTATGAAAAGAAATAAGCTAACGTCCATTGGAAATACCATTTAAAATAACAACCTTACTTGAGCTTTCGAGCCCGAAGTTGCAGGCAGTTTGAGTACTGACGGAGTCTTCAAACTTTTTCCTCAAAGTTTCTTCCATAATTAACATTATTGCTTCGGTTTGCGATTCAGCAAAATAAAACTAAAAAAAAAAAAAATCGTAAGGACAGACCGACCAAGTTTTTTAAGCCTTTAATGCTCGTCTTCCAATCAAACTCTTGATTAGTTCAAGAATTGATTAAGACCCAAGTTTACCGACAATGATATAACGGTCGATTGCAAAAACAACTGTTTAAAGTTAAACATCAAGATAAACAGAGATCGTTTTTTACTGTTCATCAGTGCCGTTTGGGTGCCGGTTAGAAAACCGGACGTTTTTGAATGAAATGAGTGAGAAATGTAACATTGCTAAATGAAAATGTACCATTACAACATCAAATGACGTTTACTTGTACAACTATTTTAAACAATCGTATAATATTATAACGCAGTCAATTTCAGACGTTGTATTTTTCGTTATTTTTCTTTTTAGGAGTATCACGACATTTTTTGGCAGGATTAATTTTATGACATTTGTCATTGTTATTGTTTTTTGTGTAGTAATGCCATAACCAGAGAGGTTGGACTATAAGGTTATATTTCTTTGGCCATAACCATTTCTAAAGAGGTTTTAAAACGTAAAAAGTTATCGCTGAGCACATCAAACGATTACTTTCTGATTTCATAAGGAATCTTAAGAAAAATATGGCTGATAGGAACCGTACCAGCAATTTGAGCCTTAACGAAAGAAATATTTCGAGTGATTATATTCACCATCCATCAAAAAATTAAATACGGACATCCTTTTGTATTTATATGAAACATAGAGGTATCATTACAGTAGTACTGTAATGATGACTCTATGATATGAAACTGTTCTGTTAACAAATAAATGTAACCTGCACATTGACAGCGATAACCAACGTTTAAACGCGTTAAACATGGATGCGAGGCTCGGTTAAAATAACCGCCTGATTTAGCATTTTAACTGACGTATAGGGTATAGTGAACATGAAATTTTCTTGTATAATAATATAATAGTACAATAGTGAACATTAATATAATAGTGAATATGAAATTTAATATTTCTGGCAACACTGCCCTTGTAAACACCGACCGTAATATCTTTATGTTAATAAAATAGTAATATCAATAATATCAAGTTAAAAAGTGTTCAAAATAAAAGTTTAACCTACAACAATTAAGTGGAAATGTTATCAGTTTAGTCAATACGTGAATGTCAATAACAAAGTGCAATAAGAAGGAACTGAAAAAAGTGATTTTAAACACAAGAGACGCTATAATTTTTGCTACACATTATAAAGGCAAGCAATATTTTGATTGGAGAGATACATTGCAACTGCTTTGTAAGTAATTTTCATTCCATTTATGAATCAAAGGAGAATAACTACATTTAAAGTTGGTTTTTATTCAAACACTGAGGTGACAAATAAATAAAGAATTAACACAGACCCAATCTGACAAGTGTTAGAACTCGAAAAACAGATTTCACGAGTATTACCGAAGACCGAACTATTATAGGAGTATTAAGAAAGACCCAATCTGTCAAAGACAAGGATGCGCAATGAGCAATGATGTCGTGACGTCAAATTATGAATGTCAGAGAGGTTGGACGTTTAGACTAGAGAGAACATGCCCGCCATATTTCCATATACCGAACGTGCAACATGTAATGTCAGTTGGTCTTAGTTGGTTAATCATAACGTCAAATTACGTGTCTCATTTAAAGAGGCATAGACTCCTTACAGACTCATATCTTTGACTGCATTCTCTAAATAGCCGTGCTGTCAAATCCCATCATTAAAGAGTGATGGGATTTGACAGTGAAAGGAGATATCGATGTTTTTTGAATGAGGGATAAATACGGAAACAAACTATCGGACATGAATGTAAAACTGAATCGTACCCGCAAGCTTCGGCGTGGCAGTCAAAGTAGTTCACTGCTGTAATAATCTTATAAAATCCTTGCGTTACTGACTAACTGACAGACACGCTACAGCCGAAACAATAAGGCGCAGGAAGCTGAAATTTGGCATGTATATTCCTTGGGGACCGTAGAGGTGCACTAAGAAGGGATTTCCCTAAATTCCCATGGGATCGGCCAAAACGGGAAAATTTTAAAAAATGTGCAGGCGTAGCTGCTGGCGTCCTCTAGTATTTATATAAAAGCGAATCATTTGTGCTGGCGGATCACAAATCGGATTACCTACAACTCTAAAAAAATCAAGCATTGTCCAACGTAAGCGATAGCAAGCAACGTGATATGATGCGACGCACACAAATTGCCAAAGCCTGCTGCATTAGCCAATCTGGTATAATTCGTACAATACATAATCTAAGTGACAGTTTCTCAGAATCCCATCGCAACGCATCGCTCATTAGTTTATGAATACTTTTTGTCAATAGATTTTATGGCTAAAACGAACAATTAAACATGATTTTTTTTAGTACTGTCTGTCTGGCAAGTCTTTGCAAAGCACTGTCCGGCGTCAACAGCAAAAACTACAATTTCAATATTTTAGCTGTTTACTTCTACGGCTTAAATATATCGACACATATTAAAGTTAGACATTTGACCAGAAATATTTATCGATAAATCATCACTGTTACGAACAACACTCGGTTTCCCAACTCTATGTTTTGTCTACTGTTTGCCTACCACGAGGCTGCTATAAGAGCGTGCTGCTAAACCTATCGACAGCTCTTTCTATCATACTGCATGTGCCATTAGAAAGAAGATATCAATCATAGCAACCGCTGTTGTTATTTAGTGTTACTTCTATGCCTTAAGGTTATATTTCTTTGATGAATGTAAATGAATGTATCTGACAGCCAATACTGACAACATAAACAAGAGAAAACCTAATAATAAAAAATAAAAAAACAGTGAACACGACTGGTACATGTTAATTTACTCCATAATAATCCTCATATTTTAAAAATTACGATTCCAAACACCGTTAGTTTTCATCAGTTTGAATATAAGAATAAAACAAGTCATCCTCTCGTCCGCTGCCATCTTACCAAAAGCTATCATCATCATGGAGAAAACATTACCATCAGACGTGCGCGAGCGCTGTCACATTCCGACTTGGACGTGACTCTAAATGAAAGTTTCTCAAGACATACACTAGATGACACTATGCACAGTTTACTGGTTATATCAGAAGATGAAGATAACAAAACGATCACTGAATTAAAAAAACAGATTAATGAGCTTAAGTTGCAACTAAGTAGCACGAATACCGAAATAGATGTATTATTACTCGAAAATGATAAGCTCAAAACAGAAAATCAAAAATTACTTCGGAAAAATTAACTTTATAAGCAAATTGTCACTCCTATCAAAACACCCAAAAAAGTCGTGAAGTCTATAAATCAAACCGAATGCAAAAATAAACAAACACAGACAGATATTATCCATGAATGTCCTATAGGTGAAGAAAATTATATGAAACTAAATACTCCGATACAGCATTCTAGACGACAGATAGAGCCACATGTTGTGAAGAAAGATATGTTAACAAAAAGTAATATAAACAGAAAAAGTACAACTAAGAACAATATCTGCATTTTGAGTTCTAATAAAATTAACAGGAATATTATGACTTTGGCAGAGGAATATTTTCTTGACAATTATAATATATGTCACTATTTAACTCCAAATGTGGGAATAAAATAGCTCATTTACAATTTACAAGCTAAAGTAAAAAACTTCACATTAAAAGATTTCTGTATAATAATGATCGGCGAGGAAGATTTTAGGACTACAAAAAATTACTATGACATAATAACCTACATAAGACATGTTCTATCAGTCTTAAAAAATACCAATATTATTATTGCACTACCGACATTTAAACATAATTTTAATATTTTATACAATTCAAGATTGGAGACATTTAATAATATGTTATATCTGGACATAACCACCCACGAACATGCATATATCTTGGACTTGGACTTGGACTTGGACTCTAATAGAAACTTAAGCTACCATTATTCACTGTATACACACTCTGGTGCTTTAAACGACAAAGGCATGAAAATTATAATTAAGGACTTGTATTACCTACTGCAGGCAATTACAAAAGAAAATTTGATTAGCAACGAGACTGCGGCAGAAACGTCAAAACTAGAGGAATCCCAAGAGTCACAACTTTTTCGCAACTGAATATTTAACCATTCTTCACCAAAATATTGCAGGGTTAAGATCAAAATCTAATATATTTACAATATGTATACAGGAACTTTTAGATAAAAATATAGATGTTGACATTATTTGCCTAACAGAACATTTTATGATGTCTAGACAAGAAGACTGTTGTACAATTCCTAACTATAATCTGGCTTCATGTTTTTGCAGAACTGACTCTAAGAGAGGAGGTTCCTGTATCTTTGTAAAAAAGGGATATAACTGGAAAAATATCACATATCTTATAGATATATCTACATGTTCTGCTTTTGAATGCTGTGCAATTGAACTCCCAGAATATAATATTGTAATTGTCTGTGTATACAGGGTACCTCTACCTAGTAATTTAAATGTATTTTTTGGTAAATTAAATAATGCTTTAATGTACATTAATAAAAATTATCGCAAGCATAGAATAATCATGGCAGGTGATTTTAACAATAACATTTTAAAGCAAAACAGTATAACAAGTGAATTACAATGTCTGCTTCTGAACTATAACTTAAAGTTGCAAATAAAAGAGCCCACAAGATTAACTAGTAAAACATGTATTGATAATTTCGCACACAATTTTAAAAATAAATGTAAGTCAGAAGTGATTGACCTAACCTTATCTGATCACACAGCACAACTGTTAAAATGTAATGTTAAAAGTGTATGTAAGATCAAGTTTTGGAAAATACAACGATGTAATTATTGTATTGAAAATCTAAAAAAAATTGAATCATGTTTAAGCAAATTATCGTTTACAGATGTATACAAAACCTGTGACCCAAATTTATCATATAACAACTTTTTGGAAATATTTGAACTGTTCTATGATCTGTGCTTTCCCTATAAAATTATAACTGTACACGTCCATAAAAAACCAAAATGGGTATCACGGGGAATTAAGATCTGTAGTGCTAAAAAACGCGAACTCCTATGGAATTACAGAAAACGTCCTACTAGAGATAGTAAATCAAAGCTAAAACAATACAGTAAGAAGTTTAAAAGGATAGTAAAATTAACACAACGAACCCAAAATAATTATAATATTTCATCCGAAAACTATATGGCAGATTATAAATAATACCAGACAAAATAAACTTTTAGAGTCTATTACATGTATTAAATCAAATAATTTGACTATAAATGATCCTTTTGACATCTCAAACATTTTTAATAATTACTATATAGATAAAATAACTCCTATTAATACTGATCATAAACATCAATATAAGCAATATATCACACCAAAACTTAATTCTATGTTTATGCAACCGTCTATCCCGAATGACATAAAACAGATAATAATAAGTCTAAAAAATACTTAAAGCGTTGGGTATGATGAAGTCAGCACTAAAGTTGTTAAATATGTTGCTGAGCATATTAAAAGCCCTCTTTGCTATATACTCAATGCATCCATAGAAACCGGCCTATTCCCCGAAAAACTAAAAATTGGTATTATTAAACCCGTACATAAAAAAGAATGTAAGTATAACATTGAAAATTATAGACCCATTGCCCTCGTGTCAATATTTTCTAAGATTTTTGAGAAATACGTATATAACGCTCTTAATAATTATCTTGAAAGTAATAATATATTAGTAAGTGAACAAAAAGGTTTCCGGAGAGATAAAAGTGTTAATCTTGCTATTTATGAATTTCTTGACGTAATAATGACTTGTGTTGATCACCGCACGCCAATATGTGCCATATTCATGGATTTGACACAAGCATTTGATTCTGTGGATCATGATATATTGCTATATAAATTAGAAGCCTATGGCATAAGGGGTAATACATTAAAGCTAATAGAAACTTACTTAAAAAACCGCGTTCAGTATACAAAACTGGTTAAAATAAATAGCAAAACAAAGACGGAAGACACATTTCTCTCTTACGGACGTAAAGTTTTGTATGGCGTGCCACAAGGAAGTGTTCTAGGACCATTGCTATTTATAATATATATAAATGACCTTCCAAAAGCTACGTCGAATCCCATTACACTCTTTGCAGATGATAGTACCGTTGCAATCAAAGGCCTAGATCTGAAAACATACGAGCAGAACATAAATGTTACCTTGAGCGCTATTATTAAATGGTTAGATGCAAATAATTTAAAAGTTAATATTGGAAAAACAAAATGAATGCACTTTCGTCAACGCACTACTGTCCCTGTGCTTAAAATTAATCATAAATGTGAGCCCATTATGGAAGTCCAAACCACAAAATTCCTTGGTAAGTCCAAGGAATTTATATAGACAGCAACCTATCGTGGAAGTCACATATTGAACATTTATGTAAAAAATTTAACAAATCAGTTTATGCTCTACATGAATTGTCAAAAATTGCTAATGAACAAACAATGCTCACTGCTTATCATGGACTAGTAGTTTCAGTTCTTAGGTACGGTGTAATTTTCTGGGGAAACTCAACGGACAGAGAAGTAGTGTTTAAGGCTCAGAAACGATTCGTAAGGGCTATGTTTGGGCTACAGACAACGGAATCATGTGAACCATATTTAAAAAAATACAAAATTTTAACAGTGCCCAGTTTATACATTTATGAGGTTATAGTGTTTGTGAGACGTAACCTAAACCTATTTGATTTAGCCTCTGAAACTTACAATAGACAACAACGAGATATGTATCGCTTGTGTATGCGTAAAACAAATACTGCACTGATGCATAAAAGTGCATATCACATGGCTCCAGTAATATATAATAGATTACCGAAAGATATTAAGACACTAAATCTAAATATGTTTAAAAAAAAGCTGAAAGCTATGCTAATAGACAGATGTTTTTATGACATACGTGATTATATAAATTATAACTTCAAAATAAATAGATAATGAATGTCATTTTAATATATCGAATTTTTATTTTCTGACAATTTAATTTATTGACATTTTACTTTCATGACATTTTAATTTATTGACATTTTACTTTTATGACATTTTAATTTTTTGCCATTTTTAATTTATCGACTCTAATTAACATAATATGAATTTACTGATATTTTAATATGACATTTTAATCAATATTGCAATAATTTTTAAGATTTTATTTATTTTTCTTCCATATTTTATTATGTATTCATGGTGACACTGTAATTACTATTTTCAATATTTGTATTAATTATGATATTTCGATGTTAGCGATCTACTGCCATCAAAATTTTGCATGCCTTGAACTGGTTGAAAAACTTGGAACTTTTTATCTAATTGACAACACCATTGTAACAGTGCTTTCTGCAAAAATAAATGATTTGATTTGATTTGATTTGAAAATTGAACTAAACAGTTGGTTACAAATTTAATCATCTGTTAAAGTGTGGGTGAACACCGGCCTAAATTATAACCTGAAAACTTTAGATTAGAATTTGTGGCTTAGTTTATTTTTTATGTAAATGTTTAGTTTTTAATTGGATGTTGGTCAGTTTCACGCCTTACTATTTGAATAGTTCGTTCAAATAATTATATTAAGCTCAATTATCTGCCTACTGTCTGTTTTTATGAATGTCCGAGATTAATAAACTGAATGTTTCTGGTGGAACCCACACTACAAATATTCTGTTTATTTAGTTTTATTTATATAGTTCACGAACATAGTTATGAAATTTTTGGATTTGGTACAATGATCTTTCATTGTCAAATCACAAGTATTAGATATATCACAAATTGTTTATATTACTAACTAACTCAACTATGCATGGTTTAATTTTCGTACACAAAGCATTGCATGGTAAAATAGATAGTAATTATTTGACTTCTAACATAACCATTAATGTACCCAGGAGACCTCCAGGTAAGCCCATTTGCAATATTCTCACCGTACCCTTATCAAAAACGAACCTTGGCCTGAATGCACCTTTAAGTAGAATGTGTAGGGATGTGAATTCGTTCCTCAAGAATGTGTCAGATGCTGATGTGTTCCACGATAGTGAGAGTCAGTTCCGTAACAAAAAATTGAAATCTCTTAAGAAACTGGCTGTAATTGAATAAGATTTTTTTTTGTTGTTTGTATTTTTTCTTTTTTATACATTTTAACTGCCATTAATGTTCATTACTTGTTTTTTTTTGTTTAACGCATATTTTGCAGTTCATTAGTGTAACAACATAATTTGTACAAACATTGTTTAAAATGTGTTGTCTAAAATGTGAATGCTGTGTTAACTCATAAGTGGCATGTATATTTTGATACCTTAGATTTAAGATTATTATTGTAAATGTTTTATATATATGCTGTGAGTTTACCTAATAAATAAATAAATGAATAAATAAACTAACTTACTATAAGATTTGATATACTGAGACTATAGATACAAGGGTCGCTTTACAATTGCTACTTTAGTTTCCCTTCCTTAACTTTTCACACTAGAAACACTTCTAATATAAATAAATTTTCTAACACTATAATATTACTAATATCAGACTCTAAACGAAAATAAAAACAGTCAAAAGAGATTATTACCTTTTTTAAAGAAGCTGACCCGGCAAACATCTTTTTTGCTAAATCAAACAAAAAAGCAGTAAAAAGACAAAAACATCCGTAGAAGGACTCCATATCTTCTACCAGTATATAGTCTACAGCCTATTCTCAGACCTACCAAATAAGTACCTTTACCCAAAGCAAAGCTTTAGAAGTAGAAATCAAAACCATTGACAACCTTTCCTTTTAAACTAAAACATCTGAATGCCACAAGTCTTAATACTATTTACCCTTTTCAAATAAGGTTTGGGAAAATTGAAAGAAGGAATCCGGTCAAAATTCACAACATTTGCAAATAGTTTGACCCCGGGTGACCTAAAACTGTTCGTTTACTCTGATCTTTAAATGGTGGTATAAATTAAGGAAATAGAAAATAAGGTGTACTATTTGTTTTCTACGAAGGAAGAACAAAAATGAAGACGATTTTTCTGTACAGTTTGTATATAAGCTTTCAACTCAAAAACATGAACGCATGCATGAAATAATGGTACAATTTAATTTGAAATGTTGCTACATTGCTTGAGTTTTTCTTTGATGTATTAGAAAAAGGACCTCCTTTTGCTATTACATCAAAAAAGCTCCTTCGAAAACCTTCTGGAAGGCCCCTAGTAAGAAAAACATTAATAATAAAGCTCTAAAAATACTACAACTTAGAGAGATTTCAGATAGTGATAATATAAGTGGCCACATTGATGCGATTTCAAAATAAATATATTTCTAATACGGACACAATGCAACTTGACACTTTTCCTTATGTGTGGCACAAAAGAGAGGCGAGACGGCTGCTCAAACAATAACAGTATTCGTGTAATCCTTGTATATAAATACATATATATAATGGGGCATGTATTTAATGCGGCGACTAAGTAAAGCGAATACAAGTTTCAAAAATAATTAGAGTGGGTACCATATATAATGGGTTGGCAGCTAATAAGGAGTATCGTAATAAGTGAAATGTAGCATATTAATAAGTCAGTAATAAGCTTCGTTTTAATTTAAAATAGCAGCGTTTCTTTTTGGAAACTGAATTTAGTATCTAAGCGGAAACTTGATGATGAATAAAAAATAGAAAATAGACATTCATATATAACACAAATTTCAATATTTACCAAATGATTTTGTCTTAAATGAAGTGTTTCGTATAAGTAAATAAGACGCTCCAGTCTTTTAAGCCATGTTGACGGAGCCCTGCTTTGCAGGGCTCCTATTTTTGGGTACAGGGTCAAAAGAAAACCTAACATAACTTACCTACTAACATTATTAGCCGGCAAGTCATTATTTATAGCTCCTCGGCTATTATTTCAATTGACTTGTATAGTTTATTTGCTACTTAAACGCAGCTGCTAGTTTTAACTTTTTGTAACACCCTTAGTTTTGAATCTTATTTAATATAATAGTCGCGAAAATATTTAATCGCTAGCAACTTATTTTATTAGTTGCAAACATTTAGACTCTTTTAAGTTATTTGTCACTCGGAAAACGCTTATAAATAGTATCTAGACAATATCATAATTATATCGTTGCCTTCTAGACCGAGCTGCATCTCTCCTAGACAAAAACAGATCTAGTGTTTCTAGACGATGTAGGTTTTGACCTGTATTATATTTATGAGTATTTTTTTAATCAACAAGCTTATTTAATTAAAGCATCTGTATGATACTTTTAAACCGGCCGCATCCAGCTTTTTGTAAAATGTCTTAGTTTAGGCGCTTTTATAAAGCCTATGAACAAATAAAAATTTGACTTTGGCTTTGAACTATTTAATTCGGGAACAACTTGTTTGAACTATTTAATTCGGGAACAACATATAAATTTCTCAGGTAACTTACGTAGTCGTGTGTCTACGTCAATAGTGCAAGCAATTGATAGCACTTTGGCACGTTCGTCTTGGCAATAATTAGTTTGCGTTATTAAATCATGTTACCTGGATTGGCATACCGGGATTGATGCGGCGCAAAATGCTACGGATACCATGGTCTGCGGGTAGGACAAACGTCTCAGTACTTAATCAGCTCAGGATCACCATCAGACTCTCGACCTTCTCGACTTCGCCGCACTCTGGAATACTTTGGCCTTATTGCAAGGCGTAATCCTGAGAACCTAGAGAGACTTACAATAACTGGCAAAATCAAAGGACGAAGACCTAGAGGACGCAGCCGCACACGATGGACCGATCAAATTCACACCACCCTCGAGACTGGCATCCATAATGCTATCCAAGCTGCTCAGGACCGCAATAAGTGGAATACCGTCATGAAAGACAACATCCTGAAGGGAGGTCGCGACACTCAGAAATGAGGAATCGACACACAGAGAGATCTGACGAAAATTATCTGGTTCTAATGCCATTTTATTATTTAGTAGAGATCGCCCGCAGTTTCGCCCGCATGGGACTTTTGCCCTTTTGGCGTTGAGAATTTCATTCAGTCGCTCGATAACAGAAGAGTTTTAATTATTTTAATATTTCTTTATCCTAAAATATGAATTGAAAAATCATTGGACAATTTTGAATGCCTGTAAAGATCCCTTTTCGCAGGTAATGTTATAAGTATCATGTTGAATTTAAACGGTACAATAGTATCTTACCTAGGTCTCGTAGTGCTGCAAAACGTCTACTTCAAAGCAATAAAAAGTTACGGCCGTTTATAGGTCAATAAATGACACTGAAGGTGTAGTATTTTCGCCATTTAGGACAGAGCTGTGTTTTGTGATTACAATCACCACATGGGAAAAGTCTTCTCTTACTTTGGTTGTCAATGAAATCTGAAAGCATAAACAATATCATTCACAAGCTATCGTTCTAGTTAAGAATTAAAAACTCAGTTTCTAAACTATAGCACGCATAATGCTTTAAAAAAATAAGTGCGTAGTAAATAGTTGACTGTCGGTTGTTGCGTGCTTTGAAGAACACGTTAAATCATTATTGCGAATGCAGTGATCTTCCATAACTGGATAATAAATTAATGAAATGTTTCTTAACTAGAAAACAAGAACTGTACTTTGAGGCGACGACAAAATAATTTCTGTGTCGGGCTGTACTTCGGTCTCTAAGGCGAAAGCTATGTTACCGGGAAAACATAATGAACATGGCCTAATATTGAATGACTTTATGTACAAAGCCAAGACAATATTCTAGTCAACACGAGCTTGTTTAGCCGTAGTTTGCCTGAGGAAAACTGTAAGTAATTATGTACTACCCAAAATCAACATCATTTTCATATTTATTTCAATTCTATCAAAAGACAGACGAGCCAATGGCCCACCCGATGCTACTAGTTAAGTATATGTATGGTTGTAAAAATACAAGACAGAAAAGGGAACCTATTCCCTTTTTAGGTCCCCTCCTCATTGGAGGGGAAGAATAAGGAAATAGGAAAGGGAGATAAGGCCTCCGGCACTCTCACTCATCGAAAAGCAACACTATAGATACTGTTACTTTACGTCGATGTTCTGAGAGAAGGTAGTGGTCTAACTTTCGTGGTCTTTATTATTAGTTGTATATTGTCTTTCGGGATATATGGCACGTAACAGTCGAACAACTTCCCGTTAGACCACCATAAGAGCGAGAATCGCTCAGCAAGACATCGTCGCTTCCAGTGCTACTTTACACACACATTGACACTCGTATACAGAGCTAGTTTCTAGTGTGCCTTGACTCTATATGCTGGAGAAGGGAATGTTTTTCAAGCTAGTCCACCGCCGACTTGTTTGATTGTACCTACTTTTGTTTCGAGTACCTATCTGATATTTAGGCACTGTTGCAAACGCCATTATCGTGGATGTACTGAAGTGCTGGGGGTGGATTAATGTCAATAAAATTGTATTTATTGTTTCTTGCAGCAACGTCCCTAATGACGTATGCGGGTGAGCAGTTTGACTTCATTCTGAAGGCGAATAATGAAATCGACAACTACTGGATCAAGTTCCGTGGTCTTATGGATTGTGATGAAGTGTAAGTAATCATTTTTTTTTCTTCTTTTGTTAAGAATACAACTCCCGCACTGAGCTTAAATCATGAATCGCGAGAGACTTTACAAAGATACAACCAAAGGGATAGAAAGTTCAGCGAGACTCAAAACAACAACTATGGATCACACAAAGTGATTTCTTGTGTGAGGTCGAACCCACAATACACGGCACGGTGTTAAGCGGCAAGGCGGCCGCTTAAGCCACTACGTTAACCGTGCAATCATACTTAACAGCCAAAATGTATTTTATCATATTTCATTCCGATAAACATAATTAAATTTTGTATGATATCATCCTTTAGTCGCAAAATCGGTAGGTATATGAAGAGGCTGATAAACTCAGCCTTAAGATGTTTTTTTTTTCAGTTTGTAATAATTTTTCTGATCAAGTATACTACACGTATGAAAAATATTTATATGCATAACAACTTATTTATTAACCTCTTGTATGCCGGGAATGCCAGACACAATTAAAAAGCCATTGTGTCTCGCGTAGATCTGCGTTCCGGCATACAAGGGGTTAATACCTTCTTACAATTATCTTCATAAGGGTGGTAAAACTAAGTGACAATGTTTGGTACGCAGATTCACACAAGCGAAGCAGTTGGTAGTCCTGCATTACGATGGCGCTATGGATCTGGAGCCTCCCGGTGATTCCAACTGGTTTGAGGCGCATAATGAAGGATTGGTAAGCATCCATTGATATTATATAATATTCATCGCCATGGCTTTCCTTAAGAAAACTCTTCTTGGATTATGTATGACTAAGCCACCGTGGCTTAGTTATTCATCCCATCATCATCAACCATCATCGTGCCATAGCCCACTGCTGGATATAGGCCTCTCCAATGGCACGCCACTGAGTTGCATTTTCTTTTCTTCGTGTCCAGCCGCTGCTAGCCACTTAGCGTATATGGTCACTCCACCTAGCCAACTACATTTACCAAGATGTGGTCAAGTTTGTGATTGTCAAAGCAATATTTAAAGAACAATGGCAGAATTTGGTCTAGGTTTGTTGTGGCGACCTTAAACTTCATATGAACAAAACAAATTGTTTTTTTTCTACGATTTTTAATATTTTCACTTTGTCTTGTTAAAACTGGAGTATTTTATGATGATAAAAAGCTTTCCAATTGATTACGAATACTTCATTATTTGATTGTTGCCATAGACAATGGTGTGACAGGAATAGACGTGAGTGCTACATCCGTATCGATTATTAAATAAGTAATCGATACGATCGACCACAGATATGAGAAGTAGTATCAGATAGAGCGCATTCGTCCAACTAAGCGCACGTTGACAGCTATGTGTGCGTGACCTTTGGCGAATGGCACTGTACGGACACGCGCGTCTATGTGTGTGAAAAGTTGCCAGATTATGAAAAATCTCCCAGTATTTTGCATATAGTTATGTAATATTCTTATATTCATTTGCGGTTTTGAAGAATTTACCATGGATTTAATTAATGCTTTTATAAATACATTTCTTAAATGTAGGTACCGAGTTCAGTTTTAACTACTTCGTAAATCTGTATATATAAAATCCTTGCGTTACTGACTGACTGACAGACAAGCTACAGCCGAAAGTACTCGGCGCATGAAGCTGAAATTTAGCATGTATGTTTCTTGGGCACCGTAGGGGTGCACCAAGACGGGATTTTTCGAAATTCCCACGGGATCGGGCAAAACGAGAAATGCGAAAATATGTGCGTGCGAAGCCGCTGGCGTCGATTGAATGTTGAGAAATAAATAGTATGTATGTACACACGGCACCAAGTCAAGCTAAACAGTTGCTGTACGATTTTGATACTTATTCCCTACGCCATAAGTATGTATGTACACACGGCGCCAAGTCAAGCTAAACAGTTGCTGTACGATTTTGATACTTATTCCCTACGCCAAAAGTATGTATGTACACACGGCACCAAGTCAAGCTAAACAGTTGCTGTACGATTTCGATACTTATTCCCTACGCCATAAGTATGTTTGTACACACGGCGCCAAGTCAAGCTAAACAGTTCCTGTACGATTTTGATACTTATTTCCTACGCCATAAGTATGTATGTACACACGGCGCCAAGTCAAGCTAAACAGTTGCTGTACGATTTTGATACTTATTCTTTACGCCATAAGAACGGTGCAAAGGACAAAGTGTATAAGTTTGACGAGTAGCAGGGTGTACACGAATATTTGGATCGTTTGGAGATCGAACTCAAAACAATATTATGAAAGGTATATACTAATTGAAATTGAAATTCTATTACTATATTTATGACAAAGAAGATATATCTACAATATACTTTTATAATACGGTAATGTATTTTTCATTAACATGACAATCATTATCACATAATCAATTGACAAGTGCATTTTCCCTAATTCAGGCAGAACGGCGTCGACAAAAACTGGCAACACTTACATATTTCTTGCACAAATACGAATTTTATCGAAATTAAATTAGGAAACAGTCAAATTATCAATAGTTACATGTGAAAAGATATTCCATTTTCCTGTTTTTGTTTTTAGGAACAACTTTTACAGTGTTTAAGAACACAAGACGGCATTTTGAGAATTTAAAAGTTGAAGTGATCGTGACGCGTGAACTGTACGATGCTTCGTAGCGCACTGAGACGAGTTTGTATTCGCTTTTCAATTTTGTATTTGCTTTAGTGGCCGCACGCAACTGTGCCGCGCGTTCCATCTGATACTACTTCTCATATCTGTGCGATCGACCTTTATAGAGTTGGTTTGGTTTAAAATACAGTTATTTAACATTTAATCAACATTATATCAATAAGCTAATATTTTTGAAGCAAAACAACGTTTAAATCAAATAAAAACGTCACAGCATCGTTGTAATGCTGTATCGATTTCACTTAAAATCGATTTATAATATGCAGCTCTGCTTGTGTCTTTGGCTGTGACAGTTAGATGCTACAAAATATTTCTGCGTTTTGATGCCAATCTACATATGTTATTTGATAATTCAAACGTACCTACCTACATTGTTTAACTTGCATTCTATAAAGTTCCTTTTACCTACATTGTTTATTCCTAACTAAAAATTCAAACAGTGATAATTATCTTCTTTTTCCGCCTTTCCTGAGTGAAATTATAATAATTTATAGACTCTGTTACTTACGCCAAATTTTTTGATATATTTTTTATTACTGTACGCTTCAATTAAATTTCAGACATTTTGATGTATGGAGATCTGCCATTGTCCTTTGTAAAATACAGACAGCGTTCTCTGGGAGGCCAATTAAAAAAAGGTCCTGCTGTGACGTAAAGGACTTTAAACAAGCTTACAATCCGCGGAATTGGTGTCAGTTGGCTTGGGAATCAACCCACAACACGCAGCGCAGTATTAAAGGTCGAGACACCACTGCACCATCTATGCAATCTTTCGCAATATGTACATGAATATAATTATCTTCATATGTAATTCCTGATTCCAACAACTAACTTATTTCCTCTGCCAAACATTGGACGATACGATGCCGAAGTTAAATAGTCCGGAGGCGCTAATTTTGATTTTCGGTACTGGATTTATCGGTAATTGTCACATTCTGTGAGCAGTCCTTAGAAAATAGAAGAAACCGTATTTATGCAGGTTCAAACTTATCTACGTAATTTAAAAACACGTAATTCCAAAACCTGACCGCACTGCACAGTATACTAGAATGTTCTTTTTATCATTTAGTGTTTTGTGCAGCTAAAACTATCTTTCTGGTTTTTTAGTATCTTTATCCTAAGCTGTGAAACTATAATTATTCTTAACACCGGCTACAAAACGCTTCCATTCCTTCAGCCTACCAAATAGTTCCTGCATGCAAATATATAAATAATAAATTCTAGAAAGCATCATCATGTCATTGCATATTCAGCAAAGGGCTTACTACCGTCTGAGGTGACATTGTAACCCTATAAAATTGTATTGGCTTTTCTATACGTCGATATTTTTGATCGCACTCTTGTGGCTAATAAAAACACTAAGAGCGGTTTCAGATTAGCGTTTTATACGCGCGTATAAGCTCGTTTTTGGAAGCGCATGTAGGCGCGTACAGGCGCGCCTTTTGGCACACGCGCAACTCGTACGAGCGTTGACGCGCTTCTAAGCTCGTATATGCACGAGCCGTCAGAATCCATGTTGACATTGACAAGATGTCACTACAGTTTCGGGCGAACACGCCGAAATATGCCCGTTCGGTTTGTTGAAGCTCGTAATATAGCGCGCGTGTAAGCGCGTATGCTGAAACGACCGTATACGCGCAGAAAAATACGCTAATCTGAAACCGCTCTAAGCGATAGTGACTGGTTTTATCATGATATGATAGTTTCCTTGCGCTTATCAAAGATACGCCTATAGTTGATTGAATCAGGCATTACTTGGCGGAACTCCATTGTAACGCCTAATAAACTTGTATATATGAAAGTGGGCACGCCTGCTTACTGTTAGGCGGCAGCCGCGGATTGTCTTTTTAAAAAAACACTTTTATTTCAGCTGGAACCACAATTTATTACAATAGAGTTTTACACAGACACAAACACCTAATGCCTCACTTTACTAAAGAAAATGACAATCTGTCTGACTTGTTTTAATAACGGCTACGACGGGACTTCTGCGGCTCGCGGTCTATCTGGGACTCGTTGGCCGCGTGGCTTATGGCCCTATATCTTAATATATAAAATCCTTGCGTTACTGACTGACTGACAGACACGCTACAGCCGAAACTATTGGGCGTAGGAAGCTGAAATTTGGCATGTATGTTCCTTGGGGACCGTAGGGGTGCACTAAGAAGGGATTTCCGGAAATTCCCACGGGATCGGCCAAAACAGGTAAATTTAAAAAAAATGCAGGCGTAGCTGCTGGCGTCCTCTAGTATAATATAAATAGTGCAGATATCAGCATTTAATTAGGAACTAATTATGGATATAACATCTCCCCCCTTTAGATGAAGCATTATCTCAAGAGATGAGATGAGCGAAATTGAGTTCAAGAAAAATGAGGCTTACAAAAACATTGAGAAAATTAAAGAAATTATATCAACACAGTATAAAGATATAGTATAAGACATAGTTTAAGATATTGTTTAAGACTAAGTAAAAGTCATTGTATAAGATTTAGTATAAAACATTGTATAAGATTTAGTATAAGACATTGTATAAGATTTAGTATAAGACATTGTATATAATAATCATCTTAGAATCTTAGCTTAAATAAGATAGAGATATATTTAGAACTAGGTTCAAAAATTACTTATGTTTCTATTAGATGAATGATGAGAGTTGTTATCGCTATCAGATAAAGAGTGTTCATGTTGGTCAATCATTTCAATAGAATTACTGATTCTATTTTGATTTTGGACATTTCTCCTAGTGTTACATTGATTAAATATTTGAATGCAACATGATGAGCGACTTTTGTAATTAAAATAATTATACACTTTATATAAAATAAACAACATTATTGTAACAATACATGCGTAAGTTAATCCTGAATAATATGTTGAATATTTAACAAAATGAGATTGATTTTGGTATTTATTAATTTCAATTTCCAAATCATCTAATTTATGAAAAGTATGCGTTAAAGAATCTAAATCTATGTTACTTAAAGATAACGGAGATAACAGTGGAATTGTTTTGTTAACGAAATCTTTATTACAGCAATTATCTTGAGTTATATCAAAATCTAAGGTAAATGGGTTATTATTATACATTGACGTCATAGTGGTCGATGGTATAAATTGTAGAGTTTTCGAATAACCGATACAATCAGGGGTTAACTGAAGTAACCCAGTGCCAAGTACAGAAAGATCCTTGAGACCGTTTTTGCATTTTACAGTTAACTTATTTGGGTTGGACTGCACATAAATCCATTCATTTTTGTGTAGTTTTTGCCAAACATCTATATGACCATATAATAATCGGAAATCACACTCTTTAGGTAATGACAACACTACTTCTGTTAATTATTTCATCTCGCAAGATGGGTTAGAGACACTAGAGTATATAGTTACCAATTGTCAAATAGAATATTCATTATTTATTTTCAGACAGTCCTTTATATTTAAATTTGATAACATAGCATAATTTAATCTATCTTCTGTAATAGCTAGATAAGGGTTTGTAGGATGAATAAGGGCAAAAGTATTAGGGTTGGTTTGATCGGAAGGGGTAGGTAATGGTATTAATTTGTATACATTGTATTTTATAGGAGAGATAAGAGGAATTTGGATGACAAATACAATTCTTTTCTTATAGTAATATGCAGTTAGTTTTGACACATCTATGACTGTATGAATCGTCTCTATATTGAGTGGGGCTGGAAAATCTAATCGTTTATTTATGACATGAGTTTGCTTAGTTAGTTCTATTAATAAGTTAGAAGGTGTAATTATAGAAGGATGTAAAACATTCGCTTTCGCAAATAAAATAGAGTTTAAGACAGAATCTAGAAAATTAGAAATAGTTAATAAGGAACCTTCGATGATATTAAGTAAATTATTTATTTTTGATATATACAATACTTCGTTATTGTTTTTAGTGGTTTGAGTTAAGATCTCATTGAGATTATTAATTTGAGCAGTTAATCTAATTTCGAAACGTTCTTGTTTAACCTTGAAATAGTAGTATTAAATGTGTTAATGCTAGACTTTACAATATGAATATTCTCTTTCATTAAGTTGTACAACTCATGCTCGCTTTGTTGACATGAGTCAATAGCGTCGTCGTATTTACGTGCATCGTCAGCATCTAGTGTGCCGAAGAAAAACTTTAGTGTTTCGCCACCAAACGCAATTGATCTTTTGAATCTGTTTGGTGAATCTGAGGACATGATATGAGACAAAGAATCTAATTTAATCAAATTAGCTTGATAATTTATTTCTACTGGGTTGAAGAGGTCTTTACGTTGCATAAATTCCGTTAATTGCGATCTGATACATAGGTCTAAAGTTGATTTAATTAAATTTTCAATATTATTAAGATGCGGTTCAACAGACACTATATCTATATGCGTTATTATTTTCCGGTAATCATTATAAAAATGAACAGTATCAATAGGGTCGAAATAAATTCCTGGGCTGTGTACTATCGGCGTTAAGGTAGGCTCTGCGTGGCAGTGACGCCATAGCGTTCTGAGAAGAGAAAACACTACGTGTGAGCGGGTTTGATTTCATTGGTATGATATTTTACATGTTTACGATTAATGCATACGGTGACGTTATGATTACCATTAGTTTTTATAATTTTGTAGGGACCTTTCCAGATAGGGGATAAGGCCTTTCGTAGCCTATGGTGATGTTTTATGTATACCATATCGCCAGTCTTATATGAAGTACTACGGCTTGATTTGTCATAGTAGCGTTTTGATGTTTTTTACTGTTTACGATGTTCTGTAAAGCTTTTTCGCGGCTAAACTTCATTCTGTACTGCAAAGCACGCACATACTCGTGATACGTGTTGTTACCGTTTGTTTCGTAAAGTGAATTTGGGATGACAGGCTTATAACCGAATAACAATTCAAAAGGACTGAAACCAGTAGTGGTATGAGGTGTAGTATTATACGATAATAACGCTGTTGATAAATAGCAATGCCAGTCGTTTTGGTTCTCATTGACGAATGATTTTAAATACTCTTTCAAAGTAGCATGGCTGCGTTCTAAAGCGCCGTTTGACTGAGGGTGATAGGGAGTAGTGAAAATAGATTTGATCTTACATATATCTGTTACTTGTTAAAAAGCTCTGAGTCGAAACATGTACCTAGATCGGTAAGTATAGTTTTAGGGAAGCCGAATAGTGACATGAAATGTATGAGGTTACGAGCAACTTCATCGCTTGTAGATGTAATCATGGGGTAAGCACAGGTAAACTTAGTTAAATCGTCTTGTAAGGTCAAGATGAATCTAAATTTCTGCAAACCAGCTTCTGGTAGATTTCCCACAATATCTGACGCTAGTCTTTCGAGAGGTCTAGTGCTAGTAGAGGTAATCTCCATAGGTGCTTTATTTGAGCAACGTAAGGGTTTATTTATCTGGCAAAGTTTACAATTTTTTACGTAGTTTTCTATATCTAGACGCATGGACTTCCAGTAATAGGCTTCTTTGATTCTACTTAACATCCGTTTTATACCTGGGTGACCGGCAATGGGTGAGTCGTGATTTTCCTGAAGTATTTTGGGTACTTCAGCGGGTGTAGGGTAAATAAGCTGATTTTTGTAAATATGTATTTTGATATTAGTGTTATGGAAGATAAAGTTTAACATGTTATATATTTTAGTATAGACTAACTTAGAAAACGGTTCGCTAAAATCTGATATCGCGAGCTCAGGTTCGTTTATGTTTTGATCTAGCATAGTATTACGTAATTTTATAAGAAGAGAATATATTGTTTTTGGTAGCGCCATCTACCTTCCTATCTATAACGAATCGCATCAAGATCAATCGTTCCACGTCTAGTGCGAGCGATACCATATTTCCGTCCCGCTCTATCCCACTCCCTGGAAGAGGCACTGCCTTCGCCTGATTCGTCGACGCGATCGTGGACGCGAGTGACAGTCGAGAACATTCCGCTCGCTGAGAACGCCGTCTCGATACCGTACCGCGCCGCACCGTTGTATGTGATTTATTACCGCTTCCACCAAGGAAAATCCGCTCGCGAATGGTGAATTGAAGTGAAAACAAGCAGCTGCATCACGAAACCACCAGAAGACTGCCCTACGGAAACGAAGAAGGTTGTATAAGGTAGGTGCCCTCCATCCTTGAAATATCCTATACCCACTCAATCACCCCTTAGCGTATCCATCTCCTTGAAGGCGAAGAACCGCTTTCCTCTCTATACAGTCCATTTCCTTCTCCAAGTCGCCTAGAACCCTACCCTACGGTTTCGGTGTAACGCCGAACCAGTTTTATAATTAGTTTCGTCATAATGATGAACTTTAGTGAATAAGAAATAGTATTGTTTATTATTAGATAATGTAGTAAATATTGTTTCTGGTTCGCGTTCGGATGCGACCATCTCGGCTGAATTTTCAATTTGAGATAAAATGTTTTCGCAATGTGACATTGAACTATCAAAATCTAGGGATGTAGGGCAGGCTATCAGCTTGCATTTGGTAAGGTGTAAAGCTTGAGTATGTTCCTCGATTTGTGTATTTGTTGGAGGAATAGATTTGGTAAATTGTAGTTTAAAATATTGTTCGTAAGAGTGATCGTTAAGGCTGTTGCTGCGTGTAGTAACTAGTACCGGGTGACGTGATAACGCGTCGGCATTCGAATTAAGCTTTCCCTGTTTATACACTATTTCGTAGTCATATTCTTCCAGCTTTAAACGCCAGCGAATAAGACGACTTCCTGGGTCTTTTACATTGAAAAGCCACACGAGGGGCCTATGGTCGGTGATGATTTTGAATTTATTGCCATAAAGATAGGGACGGAAAGTTTTGACGGCAAATAATATGGCTAATAACTCCTTTTCTGTCGTGGAGTAATTACCTTCTGCTTTATTAAGGGTGCGCGAAGCATACGCGATAGGTTTATCCTTGCCAACTGGCCCTTGGGATAGTACTGCGCCTATGGCGTAATTACTTGCGTCTGTAGTAACGAGGAAGGGTTGAGAAAAATCAGGGTATTGGAGGAGAGGAGCGGTGGTTAACTTTTCCTTTAGGATATCGAAGGCTGTTTGCTGTTCCACATTCCAATGGAAAGCGGCATCCTTTTTCAAGAGCGAAGTTAAAGGTTTGGTGATTTTCGAGAAATTTTCGATAAATCGTCGATAATAACCGATGAGACCAAGGAAAGATTTTACATCTTTAGGATTCTTGGGAACGGGATATTGTGAGACAGCCTTGACCTTGTCGGGATTTGGAGAGACACCTTTATCGGTGATAGTATGACCTAAGTAGTTCACTTCACGTCTTAAGAACTCACATTTATCGGGCTGTAGTTTTAAATTAAATTGACGGAGTCTTTCGAAAACTAGGCGGAGCTTTTCCATCATAGAAGGCAGGGAATTTGCATAGATTATACAGTCATCGAGGTAGACATAGCAGTGCAGACCTTGAAGACCCGATAACACAGTGTTCATAAGCCGTTGGAAGGTTGCAGGGGCATTTCTAAGCCCAAACGGCATTCTAGTAAACTCATAATGACCTGAGGTACCATTTGTGTTGATTACGGTGAATCCAGTTTTTGCAGCGTCAGCAGGATTTATTTTTATTTGGTGAAAACCAGAAATTAGATCGAGAACACTAAAATATTTAGAATTGCCTAATTGGTCTAGGATGTCTGTAATAAGAGGGATAGGGTAAACTTCGTTTACGGTGACGTCGTTAAGTCGTCGGTAATCTATGACGATGCGCCACTTTCTTTGCCCTGAGGCGTCCATCTTTTTCGGGACCACCCAAACAGGTGCGCTCCAAGGAGAAGTTGAGGGTCGGATGATGTTTTGATCGAGCATCTTTCTAATTTGTTTGTCAACTTCGTCTTTGTGACACTCGGGAAAACGGTATGATTTTACATTGATAGGCGGCGCATTGCCTGTATTAATAGAGTGCTGAATTGCATTTGTACTAGTGAGGGGGTCTCCCTCAAGATAGAAGATATCGGTAAAATCTGCGCAACATTCTGATAGGGCTTGGCTTTCTTCCGAGTTAAGATGATCGTGTCTAATTAAATTTAAGATGCGTTCTCGTCGATCAGATGGAGATGAGGAAACTGTGTTAATTATCTCGTGAGATTCATGGGACTCAGGGAATTCTAAAGGAGTTAAAGTGACCTTGAAGTCTTGAATACGAATTTCAGATTCAGTGGTGTTTAAAACTAAGATATTGACTCGATTATTTGGTTTTAGACTAACTATACAATTCGCTAAATAAACGCCTTCACCAATTACGTGATCTAAAACAAGCGCTTCGCGTAAGTTATGCAATTCCGAGATATCATTTGACACCATGCATTCGATTACTGTTTCACAACGCGCCGGTATGATGTAAGTCTTATTCTCAAAGTAAATCGGTAGATTATGACCTCGCTTTAAGTACTTAGAATCGTAATTTATATTGGCGTTATGAATACGAAAGAGATCAGTACCAATTATACCGTCATATTTGAGATTTATATCATCTGTAATGACATGAAACTTGTGCAACAATGTTTCTTTACACAACTGAAGCTCTAGGTCAAAGGCACCCAAGGTTTCATTATAAGATCCAGAGTTATTGATACCCTTGAGGCGGATTATTTCCTCAGTTAATCGAGGTTTAGTTGACAAACTAGATTTTTTTACGATACTGACACTCGAACCGGTGTCGATAAGAAAGCTAAGAGGCTTTTGCGAACAATTCGTAACGAGATAAGTAAAAGGTAAAGAGATTCTGTATTTATTGATACTCGTTTCAAAATTAGGCATAGAAACTTTTGAGTTCTCTGGCACTATATTGACCTCATCAAGAACACAAGATTGAGATTTGGTGACGTTTGAATCATTTTGAGATAAAGACTTAGAATTAGTACAAGTAAGACTCAGATTATTCTGAGGTATTTTATAGGATTCAGTGTAAGATCTAGTTTTAAGATTAAGTGAGTTACTATGACTCGAAGTAAGACCCGAATGATTAAGTTGATCATTGGTATACGAACTAGTAATAGATTTAGGATAAGACTTAGTACTAAGATTTGGTAATTTATGTTTATTTAAAGTAGGACCCGAATGATCCTGTCGAACATTGGTAAAAGAACTAGTATAAGAATTAGTATTAAGATTAGGTAAGTTATTTTTGCTTAAAGTACGACCCGAATGATCGTGTTGATCATTGGTAAAAGAACTAGTATAAGAATTAGGATTAAGATTTGGTAAGTTATGTTTACTTAAAATACGACCCGAATGATCCTGTTGATCATTGGTAAAAGACCTAGTATAAGAATTAGCATAAGAATTAGCATAAGAATTAGTATAAGAATTAGTATAAGAATTAGTATAAGAGCTAGTATTAGATTTAGGATAAGAATTTGCATTAGAACTAGTAAAATAATTTGTGCCGTTATTATTTATTGATTTCGGCAGGCACGAATCCGAAATCAATTCGCGTTTAAATCGCATTCATTATAACCATCAACAGGTGCATAACTGGAGTCGTGTTCACAGCAATGCACGCGCGCAGTGTTATTCGGTACCCGTGTACTGGCGGTATTACTTTGAGTTCGAGGCGCGACATCGGGTAGCGAGTTCTGGGAGCGGTGTTGATTGTTATATTGACGCTTGCGGCACTCGTTTATAACATGACCCTTGTGTTTACAATATGCGCAAAACTTATTGTTAAAATTAGAGTTATTAAAATTAGAATGATTGGAATTAGGATACTGTCGATTGCTTGGAGATGCCTGAAAATGAGATGAAGGATTCAGGACATGATAGGATTTTTGAACTGGAGGAGAGCTAGCTTTCTTTTTATAACATTCATTGGCAGTATGCCCTTGTTTGTTACAGATCGTACAAGATTTGCCTATGCGTTGCGATAAGTGGCTTAAATTGAAAATTTTCTCTTCCTCTACGGCTTGTGTTACCGCATAATTTAGGGAAGTAGGATTTCGGCAGCGGACCATATTCGATATGTTGGGATTGAGGCCCATTATAAAAGTATTTAGGGCAAGATCCTCCATGGCAGCTATTCTACCTATGAGTTCTTGTTCATTTGAACACGAATAATGGATGTCTGCTTGGATTCTGGTCAAGCAGGCTTCAATTCGCAACGAATATTGCGTTACTGTTTCTGTAGCTAACTGTTTACAATTTTGAAGGTCTATTAATAAATGGGAACTGTGCTTTCTTTCACCAAAGGTGGACCGTAGAAATGATTTTGGGTCTGACCATTGTGTAAATGTTTTAGACTGCACGCTAGTTGGGCTTTTCCCTCTAATTGTGATATAATATATTTACACAAAATGCCGTGCTGTTCAGGTGCTGCTAATGACATAGCATTGTCACAGTTCGTTAACCCCCCACGTGATTACAGCCGGAAGTGTTTGGAGAAAGCCGGAAGTGTTTCACGGTCTCCCTTATATGGCCTAATGAATTTAGTAAGTACGTTTAGGGTTACCTTCTCATGTTCGGTTTTTACGGACATGGTTTAGGATTTAGGAAGGATACACACAGAATTACACAGAAATATAAAATGCAATAGAATAACAATAAAAAGACTTACAGTATCAAGATCAGCAACATGCCTGGACGCACTGTTCCTATGCAAGATGTAGTTTTAGAGTCTATACGGAAATCAAATTCTTGAGGAGTAACTTGAGAGACGCTGACGAGTCCGTGACGCGAGGTCCGATCAGAGTCGAATTATAACACGTACACAAACGGGGTTGATGTCGACACGGGGCGCGACCGAAAGTATGCGGACGGCTTCAAGGATCCGTGGTGACTTCAATGACGACACGGGGCGCGACCTGAGATGTGCGGACGGCTTCAAGGATCCGTGACGATATGGAGTGCAAAAGACGCTGACGACACGGGGCGCGACCAATGTTGTGCGGACGGCTTCGAAGATCCGTGATGGTTTGGATGATGGCGAGTGCAGAAGACGGTAACGACACGGGGCGGTGTCTGGAGACGGTGGTGGTGCGGGCTCACGACGCTGGCGGAGGCTTATCGTCGACCACGTGGTGTGGCGGTGGTGCAGGCTCGACGTAGGAGGAGACTTACTGCCTTACCACGATGCTGAAGTGCTTGATGCGGGCTCAGCGCTTTCAGGGGCTGAGACTGACCGTCGATCAACGTGACGAAAGCGCGGCGACCTCGGATTCGGATCTCAGGGTTTGCACGGAAACCACTTACGAGATCCCACTTCTGACACCAATGTTAGGCGGCAGCCGCGGATTGTCTTTTAAAAAAAAAACACTTTTATTTCAGCTGGAACCACAATTTATTGCAATAGAGTTTTACACAGACACAAACACCTAGTGCCTCACTTTACTTTACTAAAGAAAATGACAATCTGTCTGACTTGTTTTAATAACGGCTACGACGGGTCTTCTGCGGCTCACGGTCTATCTGCGACTCGTTGGCCGCGTGGCTTATGGCCCTATATATAATATAAATAGTGCAGATATCAGCATTTAATTAGGAACTAATTATGGATATAAAAAAGATACGTTTTTGACATTCTAGGGTTGAATGGGCGCCTTCTTGGTTGTGATTACCGTGCCAGAAGGTTTACGTTGTATAGTAAAAGTGAGAATATATTTTTGTTGATATTGTGATCAGTGGGTCAAATGAAGTGAGTTCATTTTAAATGGGTATCGTAAAATAAGTTGTCACTAGTCTTCTCTTCTTCTAAATGAATGAATGATAATGAAAGTAGACAGTTTGAGAAAACCTTTAGATCACAGCTAGAAATTCCTTCAGATCACAGTGGTGTCAGCGCTTTTACGAGACAATTGACAGGTCTCACAGACAACACCGACTTTCGAGATAGTCCAAGGGATTATAGTTTGTGGTGATTTTAATGATAACATTCTTGAAAATTCAGAAATTACTTGTAGATTTTTAAACCTCTTTAAATAATTCAATTTGTAAAAATAATTTCTTAAACCAACTAGAATCCCGTGATTCTAGTTGGTTTAAGAATTTTTTTTTTTTAAAGATGTTGCCGTCAACATCTTTACCTGTCTTGATAACATATTTCGTAATCGTATTGTTTCAGATAGAGTAGTTACTTCTGAATTAACTTCGGATAACTGTGGTCAATTAGGAAGGATTCCATATTACAATGGTGGCATCGTACAGAGAGTGTTGTTTAGGCCATTACCTAGGCATAAGTTTAATGATTTCCGGAAAAAAAATTATTGGAATGAATACTATGAATCCTGACTTAATAGAAATAGATTCGCCAAATAAGAATTTTAACAATTTATATACAGGTTGGCGCTTGCATAGGGACATTGATTTAAAAAGGACGTAGCATTGATGCCTATAAAATGTGTTATATCAACAAAAAAGGTCATGGGGCCAAAATAAAATAATAAAATTTTCAAACAAAATAAACTATAAAATATGAGTAGCAAAACGAAACACCATTTGTAGACCAATATGACATTAGGTTACTGACCTTTGTAAAAACAGCGACGTGTGCTATGCGGCAGACGATGCCACAGAGGTAGTTCACATTTATTGACGAATTACCTATTTCAGTAATTTTACACATCACTCCAATGTTTGGTTACTCATTAGGCAAGCACTGGTGTCTTTTTCATATAAAAAAAACCCACTTAACACAAACCCACGTAAAAGGTAGCACAAAATTTTCAAATTCTCAAAATGGCCGCCATTGTTATCACGAATTACCTATTTCAGTAATTCTACAAATCACTCTAATGAAAGTTCAGTAATTAAGAAAGCACTGGTGTCTTTTTCACAACAAGAACCCACGTTACACAATCATATCCGCATATTCGGACGACATAAAGTTTGTCATTATTAACACAAATAATGCAAAAATGACGAATGATAAAGTTCACATAACGACAACACAATTAAATAGCACAACTAAATACAATCACAAACTGTTACTTTAAATTACCTTTCGTCGCTCTCAACCCCTGATCACCCTCCTTTTGTCCTTAGTCAGTTTACTGCATGTGATGTTGAGAAGAGCATTTTATCCATAACTTCCAACGCAGTTGGTAGCGATGGTATCACTCGAAATATGATCCTCCCCATCCTTAATGAGATCCTTCCTGTTATTTCCCTCATGCTTAATTACTCCATTTCTAGCGGCATCTTTCCAACTTCTTGGAAAAGTGCCCACGTAGTTCCTCTCCCTAAGAAAGCTAACCCTGTATCCTTTTCTAAATATCGACCTATATCCATCTAACCCTTTCTTTCCAAAGTCCTCGAACGTCTTATCCATAACCAACTTAACTCTTTCCTCTCTCGATATAACATCCTCAATCCCTTCCAATCTGGTTTCCGTACGGGTCATAGTACCACTACTGCGCTAATTAATATAACGGATGACATCAGGTCTGGTATGGAGAATGGCAAGTTTACTATTCTCTGTTTGCTAGATTTTAGCAATGCGTTTAATACCGTTGACTTTGATGTTCTCCTTGCCATTCTAAGCTCTCTTAACATATCTCCATCAGTAATCGATTGGTTTCGTAGTTACCTGTTTGGCCGCCGGCAGCGTGTCCATCTGGATGAAACTTTTTCTTCCTGGTGCGATAATTCTGCGGGTGTACTACAGGGCGGCGTTTTATCTCCTTTGCTCTTCTCAATTTTTATTAATTCTATATCCTATAATATTTCTTCTTCCTACCATCTTTATGCTGATGATATGCAAATTTACTTTCAAGCAGACTATGAAAATTTGTCGTTGGCTATTTCCACAGTAAATAACGATCTGGCTAGTATATCAAATTGGACCAAAATGTACGGACTTATGATTAATCATACAAAGACCCAGATCACAATTGTCGGCAGTTCTAGACTGATGTCTAAGGTGTCTTGGTCGTTGCTTCCCCAGGTATCTTTTGGTGGGCTCTCAATTTCTATTAGTAAAGAAGTGAAGAATCTGGGGATAAACATTGACAAAACGTTATCTTGGACTGTCCAATTACAAAATATAAGTCGACGACTTTTTGCTGCCGCTGCATCACTGAGAAGGTTACGCAATTTCCTTCCCATACCTACTAAAATTGCACTTGTGCAGTCTATTCTTCTTCCCATTCTGGACTATGCCGATGCCAGCTATCTAGATGTCAATGAGGACCAGCTAGATAAACTTGAGCGCCTCCAAAACTTCTGCATAAGGTTCATATATGGTTTACGTAAATATGACCACATCATTGAATTTCGTAACAAGCTCAAGTGGCTGCCGATCCGCCTTCGACGGAAAACTCACATCCTTTGCCTTCTATATAATATACTTTTAAATCCTTCATTCCCTCCTTATCTTAAACGACGATTCGAATATCTACATGACACTCATTCGAAGTGCTTGAGATCATCAGAGAATCTCAAATTGAAGGTCCCTACTCACTCCACAGTTTTCTTTCAAAAATCCTTCACAGTGCAAGCTGTACGTTTGTGGAATGGGTTACCCGAAACAATCAGACGGGCTCAATCTCTCCCTGTATTTAAAAAACTTGTAACAAATCATTATTTGTCACAATTATCATGACAGTTGTAGGAATATATTAATAAATATATTTAGATATATATATTTGTATATATAGCTTATATAATGTATATTATAATGTTGATTATAATATGTGTGGTTTATTTATCTACTATATATAAGTATTGTTTTGCCATTCATTAATTTAGTATTAGTATTATTATATGTATTGTACGTACAATTTATACGTATTATATGTTTTTACTTATATAACATTGTTTTGACATAATACTATGTTTCATTATTTTACCTATTATGACACTGTTCTTCATTGTACACCTTAACCCACACTATTATACTTTTATTCATTGTATTCCAAACTAGGTTGTCTGGAAGAGATCGCATTTTGCGATAAGACCGCCCTATTGTGCTACTAGTTTTAAGTTATTTAAGTAAATATTGTATGCTCTTATGTTTACTGGTGTATAATAAAGTGTTAATCAATCAATCAATCAATCACACAATTCAATACCAAAAACAACTGTCGCATAAAGTTAAGATCAGCGCGCGCGTGATCTGATCGACTTATTAATTCAATAGTTTTTGCGGTACTAAACAAACCTTTGATGAGCCACCGATCATCGATGCGCCACTGGCGCGGACATGTCTAGGATAGGAAATAGAGATGCGCAGTAGGTACTATGAATGTCGATATTTTTGACACGTTAATACGTTAACAACAAAATAACACAAAATGTTTTTATACAACGAACTATGCATTCTTACTTGTATTAACAATAATGCTATTGCTTAATTGTGTTGCTAATACGACACAGTTAAACAAGTTTATGAAATACTATGCACATACTTCAATTAATTCAGCAGTTTTAGTACATAGTTATTATAATTCTTAAGTAGATTGTTGAACCCATTAGACCATTTAAAAATACCATACGGAAACAGCTAAAATAGTTAATAATTGTTAACTTATTTCAAATAATTAAATAATTGAATATCTTTACATGTTTATCATTGTTTACCTGTTAATAAAAACGTCGTCTTTATTTGTACCACATTTTGAAATTTTCGAACGTAAAGTCATTGATAAGACGATTACATTAACGTTAAATACAAACAATGTCGATACAATAAACAACAAACTTTTATGGTGCGTAGGATTTTTTATCGATACTATCAGTGATAAGACTATTTCATTAAAGTTAAAAACAAACAATGTCAATACAATAAACAACAAACTTTTACGGTGCGTAGGTATTTTTTATCGATACTATCATTAATAAGACGATTACATTAACGTTTAATACTATCAATGTCGATACAATAAACAACAAACTTTTACGGTGCGTATTTTTTATCGATACTATTGACAATATTTTGTTCATAATTGGGCAACTCTATTTGGCTCGACTATGTTTGTCCTTGTCACACGTAGTGCATTTACTGTGCATGCCTAATCAGATTTTTTCGTCACACGTCCGATTATAAACAAAAAATGGAAAATCTTTTGTCGGATGAAAGTACATATAAATTGGTTAAGACGGACCCTACCAACAAAATACTCAAGCAAACGAGTGACATGGTGAAGAAATACTCCGAACAACTGAATCTGGACGTGAAATACTTAATACCATCGTGTGCGAAACCTCCTCAATTGTATGGTCTACCGAGTATACACAAGGAAAATGCTCCACTGCGCCCTATAGTCAGTCAAATAGGGGCACCAACCTACAGATTGGCTCAACACATTGCGATTTTCTCAGCACTCAGAGGCAAGACGAGAGCGCATGTAAAGGATTCCTACCATTTTGTCAGTGAAATAAAACACCTACATCTCTCTGACAAAGAAACTATGGTTAGTTTTGATGTACAGTCATTATTCACATGCTTACCGGCACATGACTGTATTAAAATAACTAGAAGGAAGCTAATAGAGAACAACATGCCTGAGGAATATGCAGAAATATTGAAACACTGCTTAACAACTGGCTATCTGTTATAGGATGAGAAATACTACATACAAGTAGACGGTGTGGCAATGGGCTCTCCAGTATCCCCTGTTGTTGCTGACATCTTCATGGAGGACTTCGAGGCGCGAGCCCTGCAGACTGCCACCATCACACCGAGGTTCTACAAGCGGTATGTAGATGACACTTTTACAATTTTACCAACAGATAGTGTTAATGTATTCCTAGACCATCTTAATTCTATTCATAACAACATAAAATTTACAATGGAATTAGAGGCAAACAATTCTTTAGCTTTCTTAGATGTACTTGTTATCAGGAACAAAAACAAGTCTTTGAGCCACACTGTGTATACGAAAAAGACACATACAAATAGGTACTTAAACGGTGAATCTCACCACCATCCTAAGCAGTCAGCTACCGTAGGAATGTCTTTGTTTCAAAGAGCCCGGGGGATCTGTGACAAGAAACACCTGGACGCCGAGCTTCAACATGTCAAGCAAGTTCTGCAAGACAACAAGCTCCGACCGCCACGCCAACGTCACAGATCCCCGAAGAACAAGCCAGCCACAGTAGAGAGACAACCTGCTGTCCTCCCATACATCAAGGGCATGACCGACAAGATTGGCTACATCTTGAAGCGAGCTTCAATCAAAACCTTCTACAAGCCGCCAACGAAGATAAGCCAATTATTACCATCTGTCAAGAGTCAGTTACCCTTACAAGAGGCTGGGGTTTACAAGATAGACTGTGAGTGTGGGCTCTCATACATTGGACAAACCAAGAGAAGCATATGTTCGAACGAGTCAATTCCGGCCCAACATTCATGAAACGCATTGTTATAGGTGACGAGACGTAAGTTTACGAATTTGACATACAAGCTAGTCAACAAGCTTCGGAGTGGTGTCTTCCAACTAAACCGAAACCGAAAAACCCACGCCAAACTCGTTCAAAAGTCCAAGTCATGTTGAGTGTTTTCTTTGACTGTCGCGGTGTTATGCACTCGAAATTCTTGTCGGAAAGTCAAACTGTAAAGAAGGAATATTATTTTAGCGTTATTCGGCATTTAAGAGAGCAAATTCAACAAAAAAGGCAAGATTTGTGGCAAGAAAATTCTTGAATTTTGCACCACGATAAAGCGCCTTCGCACAAGGTCATCATTGTGGATGGCCTGGATGGATGACTTTTTGACTAAATACTCAACAAATACCATCGAGCAACCACCATATTCACCAGATATGGGTCCTGCCCACTTATTTCTTTTTCCTAAACTCAAATTACCACTTCGTGGCACCCGACAGTAGAAGACATAAAGGAGAATTCGCGTCGAGAACTGAACTCAATTCTGGAAACAGCGTTTAAAAAGTGTTTTGATTATTGGATTATTCATTATCGCAAGTGTATCGTTTCCGAAAGAGCATATTTTGAAGGTTATTGAAGGTGATAAAATAAATTTGGGTGAATAACAAACAGTTTGTGTATTATTGATCTTTTCCCGGTACTTTCTTGACGGAGTAGTATATATACCTAGCAATTTTGTACCTTAGGTTTGCTAGTATTATAAGCAGTAAATGTCTATAATGAATTGAATAGTGTCCGGATATTTTCGATTAGAAGTCCAGTATCTTAAATATTAGGCTTACGCTGCTAGCTACATCACTAAGTTATACAACTATTTATGTTTAAACAAGCAACAAAACTTTTAGCGTTTACCTCTAAACGCGAATAATATAGTGTGAAAGAGACTACTCCAAACACATTCTTTAAATTCTAAAACGAAACGTTTATAAAGCGGTTTATGTTTATAAAAATCCTCGGCATCCGCCCTCACGTAAATAGAAAATGATTATGATGGATTCTCAAAAGCAAAAAATATACCAAATAATACTGAGGATCATAATAACGTTTTATTTTCAACTGTTTTTTTCTCTATTAAAGTTAGTAGACAAAAAATGACAATAATTAAAATGTAGACAAATTTAAAAGTTCTTTATAATGTTCTTCTTTATAACTTAATCTCGAGGGCACTTTTACAACATTCACGAAAAACAAAACGAAAAGAAAATTATGAATTTCCAGAATTAGTTAAAACGACAGAGGTTGCTCAACTCACTTGAAAGTGAATTTATTTTGCTACTTTGTAATTTGCATTCTTTGAAATAGCCGTTTTGCCTCTTGTTTTGGTTTTTGTAGGTACTGTATATTATCATGTCCAGCAGTGGATGTGTCCCCAATTGTTTTCCCATTTGAGCCTGTGATTCCTGAAATGAGCAATAATCAACCAGGTACCTAGTTAACGTTAGAATAACGATAATGCTATGGTCTACATTTAAGAAAAACCTCGTAAGACGAACGTAACGTGCAAATTGATATAAGTTAGTTGCTTGATTTCCCTTTGCGACATTATTATTTAACTAGATGAGCCCGCGGTTACATCCGCGTTATTTAAGGCTACTGCTTCGCTCACGTGGCTCACACCGTGACGTTATATAGCCTTATAGCCTGCTTCTAGAAGTAGGCTATCTAAAACTTAAGATTTTTTTTCAAATCGGATCAGTAGTTCCTGAGATTAGCGCGTTCAAGAAAACAAACACACAAACTCTTTAGTTTTATATATTAGCATTCGAATAGATTCTTACGTTACTGACTGTCAAAACACAACCACTACTGGGCGCTAGAAACTGAATTTTTTTGACATATACGTTCCTAGAAGACCGTTGGGATGCACTAAGGTAGGATTACCCAAAAATGGCAAATAAAGTGAAACGCTTAAAATTAAAAGAAGAATGTGCGTGTGGAGCTGCAGGTATCCTCTACTTTTTATATAAGACGCTTGATAGTTTTGTGGTATTGCCAAGACTTAGAGTTCACTGCATCATTGTTATCATATAGCTACTTAAATTCAATTTAAAAGTTAACCACATTATAATTAATACATACACTAATTTGAATTTCTAATGCACACCTATAGAGAATTTATTTTCCAGGGGTTCAAAACTTTACCGTAATCCTTCGCATATGTTTGCATTAATTAATATTCCGAGAATTTAAGTCGAAATAACTAAAGTAACTGCAAAATGAATTAGTTCAACTGTTCGCTTCGCGTAACGTGTTCGCAGGATTAGCGTACCACGGAAGTAGAAGGTCGATAGAGGACTGTCGTTGGGTTTAATTCTGGTATTTTTAAATCAGTCTTCATCGTGTCAGCAATTTTTTTCTGTGACCTTTCGATTGCTTGACTTTTATTACACAGGTCGTATAAAGATGTTCGGCAGTAGGTCGTATAAATTTTCGAAAGGGCTAGTTTATAAGGTCCGTCCGCTAAGAGCCTTCACAATTTTGCATGAATGTTAAGATATAAGGTAATTTTGTTCGTGGGTGAAGCCGCGGTCGCTTGCTAGTATCTTATAATGCCAGTTTTGAGTACAGCATTTGTGACTGCTGGTCTCAGTGGTTTTATGGAAAAAGCTTACCACTAATTACTGGCCAGCATACACCGAATTTACCTATACTTTAAAGTAGAATCAAGTCAATAGAGTGAAATTAGAAAAAAGTTATGTCACACTGAGAGTGCCTGAGTACTGAGACCACATTCACAACTTACACCCAATTCGGAAAATAACTATAGTGACTCACAACATATGATTGTTGAGTTAGTTTAGAATACTTATTTTAAATTGTCTTTCGTTATTTATACCACGTGTGGAGCACCATGTTTGGAGTAACCGATATTTCGGCACTGTTGCAAGCGCCATGTTCACGGATGTACATCCGTTACTCCAAACAAAGGTACATGGTATAAATCCCGAAAGACAATTTAAAATAAGTTTAAATGACCACGATAGTTTAAATTCCTAGTTTAGGTACTGTTACTTTACGTCGATTTTCTGTGAGAGGGTAGTACTTCCCCGGTCGAGCCGTCCCATTCATGCTGAAATCAGCAAGGCTCCACTACCTGTAAAAATAATACTCTTAGCGTAACGATACACCTGCTGAATGTGCTTCCGTCGGACCTTTACCGACTAAAATCAAATAAAATCATTAAGATGCAGTAAGTTTTATAGAAATACTAGAAATCCATTTCTCAAATCCACTTTATAGATATTTTCACAAAAATCCTTTTAACACGTAAATTTATTTTTGAGAAAGTTACAGGAGTGCCAGTTGTTCGAGAACTGTCGGCATGTATCTCATACACAATTCGCAGTGTTGTTGGCAGAGTAATGCTTCTGTTTGCTTCATTCAAGTTGTAATGTTCTAAAGAGGTTGGCTCTATATATCAAAACGACAGCTACAGTTAAAAAATTAAAAATACAAAGGTATTTATCGAATGAAATTTAACCGAACTGCCAATTGCTATATTCCAGTAAAAAAAAAATCCGCCTCTATAAAAAACGCAAGATCACAAATTATCCCTTATTTATAAATCCTCATCAACGTTATTTACAGAGACAACTCGTTTACAATTACGCGTCGATTTAAGGCTCCTTTGATTGTGCCTGTAGAATTGGATTCGTCCGAGTCATCAATCAATTTTTGTTGCACAGAATGTATTGCGCTTACGGTAATGTGATGTGTTTTGCTTTTGGATCATACGGGTGGAGAAAATGGCGAACATATCTTATTGGTTTCTTATATTAAATTTAATGTGAGCACTTTTTTATTTTTTTTATAGAGCTAGAATTACATTATACTCACATTTTGCCATTTTATGGTCAAGTTTTCGGTTGTTTAAAGTTCACCAATATTCGCGTCGTTTCACAAGCTAAACAGTATGTTGACTAATGGCATCATTTGCTGAATATATTTGTTAATGGATTTTTTACATGTTGATAAATTTGTATGTGGAGAATAATAAATAACTATCTATCTACCTATCTAATGTCATAACAGTCCTGTGTATCATATGTATACGTACTCCATTTGGTAACCAAATAAATAATAGTTTGATTTTCATAAAAGCTGCTTACGCTTACCAATTACCATCAAACTAGCTGCCGAAATTCCGGTATGATTACTTCAAAATTTTGAAAAAGGTCCACTTCGAAAATACACAAACAAATGTCGCCTGCCCGGCATGATGGGCATGCGACTTTTTTTATTTCTATCAGCAAAATTCTTTTTTTATTGCTGCTTTCATCGCAATCCAATACTGAAGATCCATCAATAGCACTGGTATTGCAAAAGAGGCATGGCCTCACTTTGACTTAGAAGCAAACCTGGGTCTTTTTTTGCCAATTCATAAATGCCACTCGTGCTTCTCTTTGCTTCACATTCAGTAACATCCTATGTTCCAATATTCGTAAAGTTCCGTTACTGGAATTAATCAGAGAGAAAATTGCAGGTATCGTATTTTTCGAAGGTGGAGAGACATGGCATGGACGCGATAGACTTTACATATCCTCATACAGCCACTGTTTTTTGTGCCACATAGGATTTTGGCTTCATATTATTATAAAAGATTACAAGAGGATGCCCGCAGTTACGTCAGGTACATTTTAATTCAACCTTTTCGGCCCGATCCAAGTTCATAAAAGAAATATACTTCGAAACGCCTACGAATTTAAGAAAATCTCGCTCTTTAGTGCTCTCCTACAGTCCCCAAGGAATCAATATGTCCAATTTCAGCTTCTTGCGCCCAATATGTTGTCGGCCGTGCGTTGTCTGTCAGTCAGTATCGCAAAAATATTTTTAATATACAAATAATGGATTTATATAATGACATACATACATACATAGACTCACGCCTGTTTCCCCGAAGGGGTAGGCAGAGGCATATTAAACGCCCACTTTTCGCCAGTGTTTTGATCCCACGTAATAGGTGGCGAGCCTATTGCCGCTTATTATGCGACATTTTGTTTGCCAGAGCCTCGTCCGTTGATCGGCAGGTGCACCACTTGCAGGTGAGGTTGGCTTGGGACCCTAAGTTCTTGGTGGGAACCCTATGCACCCTATTTATATAATGAATTGATAAAATATGAGTTTTTCCAAGCTAATAAACAGAACCCTAAAAAAACGGCAGACATATAGACGGACAACAAAGTAATCCTTAAACGGTAATCCTTAAAAATTAAAACAGAAATATAACACTTATCAGGAATCCACAGGTACACGGCACACCTTTCTAAACCCTTCACACACGCAAAATCATCCTGTGCACTTTTAAAATATGCCACATGGCGTGGAGTAGGTTTTAACGTGCTACATAATTATGCAGGAAAATGAGACGTACCTTTGCTTTATCTTTGTGTATGCAGATTATACCACGGATATATTTACATGGAATATTTTTGGGAGTGTAGAGTCAAGTCAAGTATAAAAGCGTTTTACTAAACGGTGTTTTGAACGCTACAATTTTATAACATTTGTTTTCCCTTGAAAACGTTCTAGTTATTTTTTTTGTTGTAGTGTCAATAATGTTTCGTTTATTGTTTATTTCGGCATGAATATAGGACGTCAGGAAACTATCAATTTCGGTAGCACCCTGTGTGCGCCAGCATCGATATCCTCCTTGTCGACCACGCATTATTATACAACACTATTCCAAAAAAACCGCTGCTGTATTATTACTATTTAACAATAATTAGACAGCGTTAATACTTGAGAAATGGTATGTAACAACTGCTATTATTTTATTTGTAGTAGACCTTCACCTGGGGGCTTATTCACTATGACCACTGAAATTCCATGTTCAAGACGTGTGTCGTCGTGACGTGCCCTAGACGTAAACGTGTTTCAGTAACGTGACGCACCACGACAATCAAAATATTGTATTCAGTATGCCATACGACAGCTTGTCTATGCCTGGTTATCAATTTCACAACAGTCGTTCATAAATCTTAATGCCGGTTTGCCGGCTCAACTTCGATTTTATAAATATTATTTTACTAACTTGTAATTTTCACTAAAAGCTACAGTACAAATAGAAAAGGCTAATAAAACTTAAATTATATTATTTTAGTTCAATTTCGTCAGGAACAATTTCAAAATAAAAAAATGATCTTCAAAGTTTAGTTCATCTTTTGTACTTAGTCAATTTTTGAACGAAAACATAATGATGACAGACATGACAGTTGCAGTCGCGCTACAATATAAAAAAATATAAGTGCGGTTAGTGCAGCAAATAGCCCAATTCTAACAGAATCTAATAAATCATAATGGATTTATTATTTATCCGAAGACGAGTGAGACGCTTGCGCCAGCGACAGGCGTCAATTTTCATAAAACATAATATTTAATTAAATAACTTTGATACGGACACTGGTAAATAAAAAAGCAAATAAACTTAGCATTTAACCAACGACGGACACTGAAAATAATATAAAACAAATAAACTTAGTACTTATTTATCCTCTATCGTTTTACAATAAACGCGTTACGTGCATGTTACGTGACCTCTTAGCTCACGGAATTTTGACACCTAAAAACGTGTCTGAAACGTGCGCTACCGTGCTTGTCAAACTTGAAGTTGGCTTAGTGAATACCGTTTAAGCCAATAACGTGCCGACGTGGGTAACTAGCACGTTAAAACACGTTAAGATTTCAAAATGGTCATAGTGAATAAGGCCCCAGGGTAGGTACGTCACAAGACCCGATCTTCCATTGTGACAATCTAGCCACTACCAGCCACCCTCCTCAAGTCGTATCGTGCATCAAGCGGAGGACCGCACTAAAATAAGTTATTAAAAATATAGGTAAGCTTTATATTATAAAAATAATAAAAATAATATTTGAGCTTCTTGTTTGAAGTCTATCTTTGCTCCTACTAGCGTCTTAACCTTTTTCTATTCTTAGTAACTTTTGTTTACTGTAGGATTGATTCTCAGTTTATTCCTAACTCTAAGTGTGACAAGAATTTCCTTGTCTGTTTTATTAAGGTGGTTAAACCCTATTTTATTTTTACGTACCTTATTTAATTCCCAGCAACAATTGGCGATTACGATTTAGTAGAAAAACACTATATTAAAAATTCAATAAGGTTTAAAAGTAGGATATTTGGAGGTGTATAAAAAAAATTTTGCTTATAAAATTTCATTTATATAAAATGGCTAAACATTTCGTAAGTACCTTAGTTCAAGTTTATTATTATCTTTTAAGGCCTTGATAAATAATATATCAACTATGGAAAATTAGCTATTCCCAAACAGGCACAGTATTGTAAATATTGGAAGTCTGAGACACCTTTATAAACATTATGGAACGGTACTTACTAAAGTAATGAATACTGGCATTAATTGGCAAAGTGAAATGAAATCAGTACTTAATTGCTAAAATTCGATTTATTGAGCTTTCGCTATAATACTAATTATTTATTAATGAAAATGTGCACACTTTATCCAAAGAAGATAAACTTGCAATTATTGCTGGTATCTCTAATATCATTAAGTTTATTTCTATTATCCGCAAATCGTTGCCCACGGCTTCGGGCAGTGTATCACTCAGCTTTACGATTTAATCCCAAATACGAAATTATGTGGATTACGAGATAAAGCTGGGGGCACACTTAAAACTTATTGATGTTCTTTTGAAGAGTGTTTATGGCCCAATCAGGCTGAGTACCGCTTTAAGTGCTATTATGTGTATTTTTACAGTAACGAGGTGCAATAAATGGGGTATAATCGTATACTTTTTTATAAACGTAGCTGTTAAAGGGAAGAGAGTATTTAATAACAGAGTAATGGATTCATATACGTATAAAAAGTGTATTATAAATAAGCAAATTGTCTGTGATTTTAAAACAACTGTGTTTTCAAGTGCTTGTTTACAAGACATCAAGACATAAAAAAATATTTCGGGAATGTTCTTTGTTTGTCAATATATGTTCTATAGCCAGCGAGGTAGTGGAGATACTGCCATGCAGAGGGTATCGGGTTCGAATCCACGGCACGCACCACTGACTTTTCGGATTTATGTGCGGATTGAATTTTTAATTATCGCTTGCCCCGTGCCTCGGAGAGCTCGTTAAGCCGTCGACTACAATGATACTTTCACTGAAAAATATATTTGTAGCACTACATATAGGCAATAATTTATCCTTGACTTGATCTATGGATTCAGGGTACGAATTAAAAATCCGTTGAAAATACGCAACTACCAACCCGTTAAACGGCGCCTTTGTCGAGATGTCTTAATATCGATAAATATAATGTTATTTGCTTTTTATAAACTAAATCACGCTGTCGTATCTCTAAAGAGGTAGGCAGAAGAGTAATCTTTACATCGATACATTTAACTTCAATTAAAACAATTTCATTTAATATTAGAACATGCCGATCATCCACACACACACACATGTAACCAAAATCGCGTAAGCCACTAGCTCTCAGTACACACCCACAACTGCACAGTGCACAGTGTACATAATCGCAGTACATTATCGACAAAGCGCGCGCCGCTAATACAAGGGAATTCACTTGTGAGTGACGTCACGCCGCGTGTATTGCATTCTCTTACACGACGCGTATGTCATCGGTTTGTGGACTGTTTACATAGAAGATTGTATGCATCTGTGTTAAGACGGCGCTAATTTATATTAATTGAATATTTTTAAACCAACACGGTTTTTAAATCTAATCCTTGCATTACTTACTGACTGACAGACACGCTACAGCTGAAACTATTGGGCGCAGGAAGCTGTAATGTGGCATGTATGTTCCTTGGGGACCGTAGGGGTGTACTAAGAAGGGATTTTCCAAAATTCCCACGGCATCGGCCAAAACGGGTAAATTAAAAAAAAAATGCAGGCGTAGCTGCTGGCGTCCTCTAGTATTTCATAAATTCAAATTCGCTTCGTCGTATAATCTCATGATTCTATTCAAAGATGTTAAGTGCATTAATAAATATTCTGGATGAATATTATATTAAGCATATCGTCTATTGATGTTTACTGATATATGGCATCACTTATTGCCTTTTAGTACACGTTACTGCCTACTGTAACATGTTTTCAAATTTATATTTCTTACACGTGGACGGTAGACCGCGGGTTCGAAGGCCTCAGATCGTAACCAGGACAATGCTACGATGATGATGATAATTCCCTCCACGAGGAATAAATTAAGCTATTTAGACTTGTTTGTGGCTATCAAATTCTTGATCTGTTTGTCGATAGAATGAAAATAAAACAAATTAATTTCTTTTGATGTTCATGAATGTATTGTATGTTTTTTTCTTTTTTTCTGTACCTATTTGTGACGAACATTAAATATAATTTGTTTGGCTTAAAATAAAATTATTATATAAACAGAGTCAGTTAATAGGTAACCAATGGTAAACTTTTGCGATATGTATACATCATATAAGTTTATCGTGTAATTTACACGATTTCGCGTAAATTCTACGATAAAAGTTAAATTTAGATACATTAAATAAACTTGTATGATGTATGTATATTCAGTAAAATAAATATACTAATTTATTAGCAAATCAATCAGTTCCATACTCATCACTAAATACATTATATGGCGCATCTCATAAGGAGATTCAATGTATGTGACATAACGTATGTACACTACTTACCGGGAAGTGTTTTCACGCACACGTGGCGTTTTACTAAGTGAGTTGTATTGAACTGTGTAAATCGACGTTTTATAGTGATGCATAAATACGTATTATTTGAAGTCAATTCCAGATAAAACAAGTTAATGTATTTATTTGAGTAAACCAACAGATTTTATAATAGTTTTATGAAATATGGGGAAACGTGCAGGCTATTGCTATAATGTCAAACGATATTGCAGCTATTCTTCTTAAGCAAAATGTAGAAATACGGTAATATTTGATAACATTGAATATTTTTAGTAACAATCTTTGTTATAATTGAGAGTGCAACAAAGCTCTAACATTCTGTCACGTCGCTCAATAAATATTTCACCATACAAGAAGTTCTGAGAAAAAACCAAGACCCTGTTCATGTGCGACATACCCTCTAAAAGAGAGTGGCACTCAGAAACAAATATTAAAAAATACACCATACAATCTTCTTAGGAAACTTTTTATGTTGACGGTACACAGCAATCATTCATATTAAGATTATGCTAGTAATCTTAATTGAATTAAAACTTCCATGTTAAAGGGTTACGAAACTTTCCCTTTCCGCTACCCGATTCACGTCTTCGAGTTCGTTGGCGAATAGCCCAAGAGCCCACGACTGCCAGACATTCGTTATTTTATAAAAGCTGAAAGTTTGCCTGTGCATGCCCCCTACAAATGTAAGAACGACCACCGATTATAGAGTTTGGGCTGTGGTTACTTTGGCAGTTATCAGGTAGTAAAGGTGGATAAAATGGTTCCTAAAATTCGTTATAGTATAAAAGCTAAATTTTATATATGTTACTTGTAGACCTATAAAAAGATGGTAGCCTTACAGCCGGACAGTTTCAATGGTTTTAACATCTTGCCAGACACTTTGAAAGTCCGCTGTAGGTACGAGCGCGAGAGCTTAGCCGATTGCGATCTTATAAGATATCCAATAAAATAAAAATTATTACGTTAATAGCTATGTTAAATAAAGTAAAAATGTTATTTAAGTATTATAAACATCTAAAAAGTATTATTACATATAAAAAAATATTTTATTGTTCATAATTATTATAGTCGATATTTTCATTCATTTATTTCAGCCCTACTCTTCGACTTATGAATATTTCTTATTATTATTATTTCTTATGAATATTTAAAAAATAAATTTCAATAATTTGTTATAATAATTACATACCTGATTGAGTTTTGAGCGAATCACTAACATAACAGGTAGTTGATCCGGGTCACACTATTTGAACAAGTATGTGTCGTCTTTCAACACCCAGCCGCTATTGTCTGGTTGATAAGAGGTTGGATTTTCGGATAAGCGATATTCTAAATGGTTCGTATATAATTTGCTCGCAGAAAACGCTGCAATTAAATTGTTAATTATCGCTTGCCCCATGCCTCGGAGAGCACGTTAAGCCGTCGGCCCCGGCTGTCATGAAGATCATTGACAGTCGTTATAGGGTGTCAGTAACATATTACATAACATAACATAACATAACTTCACGCCTTTTATCCCCAAAGGGGTAGGCAGAGGTGCATTACACACCCACACTTCGCCAGTAATGTTTCGGTCCCAATGTAATAGGGGTCGAGCCTATTGCCATCTACCGGGCACATCATTAAGCGATCGTCAGTACCACGGTAATAATATCAGTACCTTCTAAATAAAGTGACTCTAGTCTAAACCATGGAATATCTTTGAAATTAAACTACAGTTTACGGATTTTATCGCGTTGTATAGGTTTCACTAAGTTATTACATTTGAAACTAAAGATCTAGAAACTATACTTTTAATTTATTACTAGCCGACGTTTCGAATTCTTTACAGAATTCATGTTCACGGCAGACTGAGGTGATATTTGTCTTTTTCTTGAATGTATAAGTTATCTCAAAGTACCCGAACATTTTTCAACTACTGGTGTTACTATTTACGCAGAATGAGCTCACAGTGTCCTTAGGTCTTCTGGTGACTTTGTCTTCTTGGGTTTCATTAGCCTTATAACAGGGTCCCAAGCTGGAGGAACATTCCAACCATCTTCCCTATTGAAATTAGGGTGTTTTTTAATTTCAATAGCCTCTCGTATCATCCTTGGAAGAAAACGATGTTCTTTTGCGAGTATAATTTCAATGTGTAACATTCGCGTAAAGCCAGGAAGATACCATGGAATATCGCTATCCCTTCGGGTTGCGGTGGTGAGACAGGCAGTCACTCTGGTGAAAAGCTAATATTCAGCCAAATCCGGTAAGACTTTTAAGCGGACCCCAAATTGAAACTGGGATAACGTTAGGAGGATGATGATGAAACGTTGCAATAGCTCGCTCTTGCAAGGTGGTACATTACTAGCGTCAAAATGGATTCGAACCCGATACCCTCTGCATGGCAGTCTTTTGGTATCTCTACTAGGCTATGGGCTATTTACGTGTACGTGTTTTATTTAAATATTCATAAGACGATCATGCCATCGATTCGAAGGGTAGGGCTGAAATGAATAAATAAAAATGTTGACGACAATAATTTTATGAACAGTAAAATATTTTTTTACGTGTTGTAATAGTTTTTTTAGATTTTTATAATATTAAAATAACATTTTTACTTTATTTAACATGGCTATGGACGTAATTATTTTTATTTTATTGGATATCTTATAAGATCGCAATCGGCTAAGCTCTCGCGCTCGTACCTACAGCGGACTTTCAAAGTGTCTCGCAAGATGTTAAAACGATTGAAATTGTCCGGCTGTAAGGCTAACATCTTTTTATAGGTTTACAAGTAACATATATAAAATTTAGCTTTTATACTATAAGGAATTTTAGGAACCATTTTATCCACCTTTACTACCTGATAACTGCAAAAGTAACCACAGCCAAAACTCTATAATCGGTGGTCGTTCTTACATTTGTAGGGGGCATGCACAGGCAAACTTTCAGCTTTTATAAAATAACGAAGGTCTGGCAGTCGTGGGCTCTTGCTCTAGAATGTTGAATTCAATTTATTTGTATCTACTACTAGATGAGCCCGCGCTTACACCCGCGTTATTTAAGGCTACTGCCCGCTCCTTAATTTTATAATGTTATTTATCCTATAGCCTTCCTCGATAAATGTACTATCGAACACTAAAATAAGTTGTCAAATCGGACCAGTAGTTCCTGAGATTAGCGCGTTCAAACAATTTGTTTGTTTAAACGCGCTAATCTCATTTCTCTCTCTTCAGCTTTATATATTAAGTACTAGAGGATGCCCGCGGTTTCACCCGCGTTATTTAAGGCAATTGCTCTGCTCCCGTCGCTCATAGCGTGATGTTATATAGCCTATAGCCTCCCGCGATAAATGGGCTATCTAATCTAAATTAAATCTAAAACTATCGACCCATAGCCATAACCCCTATTCTCTGCAAGGTATTCAAACGGATTATCAACACCCAACTCGTTCGCTACCTAGAAGATCGCTCTCTTATCAATGATCGACAATATGGCTTCAGACCGAAACGATCAACGGGCGACCTTCTAGCGTATGTCACTCACCTTTGGGGTGAGGCTATGGACAGGCACGGGGAGTCGTTGGCTATCAGCCTCGACATCTCCAAAGCCTTCGATAGAGTCTGGCATCGTGCGCTTCTTTCCAAGCTTCCGGCTTACGGCTTACCACCTCGATTGTGCAACTGGGTTGCTAGCTTCCTGCATGAACGACGTGTTCGAGTTATTTGCGAAGGCTCAAATTCAAATTTTATGCAGGTAAATGCTGGTGTGCCCCAGGGATCCGTCTTATCGCCCACACTTTTTCTTCTGCATATCAATGATATGCTCACTTTCGGGAGCATACATTGCTATGCAGATGACAGTACCGTGCATGGGCGGTATCTCGGCCATTCTGCGGCTAAGCAGGCCGACATTGAGGAAAATAGGCGAAAACTTGTCGCTGAGCTTGACCAGGTTTTGAACAGCATCTCGAATTGGGGTGCTGAAAACATGGTCGAGTTCAACGCCAAGAAGACACAGGTGTGCGCATTTTCAGCTAAGTTATCTCCATTCCTTCCCCAACCTTCTCTTCTGAACACTCCACTACCGATACAGGACAGCCTAAATATACTTGGTATGGACATACGCCGCAATCTCAACCAGAGAAACTACATTGAGGGTGTCATTAAATCGGCATCTCGAAAACTCGGAGTCCTGAACAGAGTGAGGAGGTTTTTCACGCCGGAGCAGCTGTGTCTATTATACAAGACTCAGGTTCGCCCCTGCGTGGAATACTGCTCTCATCTCTGGAACGGCTCCGCTCAGTACCTGCTAGATGCCCTTGATAGGATGCAGCGGCGTGCTGTCCGTATCATAGGTGACCTTGAGGCTACTAAGTCCCTTGAATCTCTGCAATTACGCAGGGACGTAGCCTCAATGGCTGTCTTTTACCGATTGTATCACGGTGAGTGTTCAGAAGAACTCTTTCAACTCATCCCACCCTCTCCTTTCCTATCCCGAACAACACGTGCCGGGTTAAGGTGCCACCCTTATACGGTAGATCAGATACCGTCACGTACGAAAAGGTTCGGTACGTCTTATCTTTGCCGTACCATAAAAATGTGGAACTCACTGCCAGCTCACGTGTTTCCTTCCTCCCTTGATCCTGGGTCCTTTAAGCGGGGCGTGAAAAAGCATCTCTCAAGGCCGTCAAAGTGAGGGCCATCATGTCACATTGCTTAACCAGCAATTGGGGATGGTGGCCTTCCCAATAGGACTTCACTGTCAGCTTACCATCAGGCAGCGTGAAGTCAATTTGACAGGTTCTTTCTAATAAAAAAAAAAAAAAAAATAACAGTGAAAGAATTTTTCAAATCGGACCAGTAGCTCCTGAGATTAGCGAGTTCAACCAAACAAACAAACAAACTTTTCAGCTTTATATATTAAGTATAAGATTAGACTAGACTAGCCAAAACAGGTATAACAGGAAAGAAGTATCAACGTATGATAGGCAAATTTCATTCGCTTCCAAACTAATTTCATGCAGTTATGCATATGGATATGAAAATCTGGCACAGATAATGAAACAAATTTAAATTTTGCAGACTAAATATAAGTAATATGTCTTATTTCAGTTGTCTGGCTTTCATTTATATGCGAATGTTGTTAAATCAGTAGACCGCTACATGAAACATGTATCTCTGATTTAAAGATATACGATTATGACTTTTCATAGTATTCGTGTTTGTCTATCTCTTTATAATGGTATTTTTCTTTATAATTTTTCATTCTGATTTTTAGCCAACTACGACGAAGCCAAAAGGAAGGGTAATGTTTTTGTTTAGCGTGTCTCTAAAACTCTTTGAGACGAATATCGAATTGAAATAAAGAACAAAAATTTTAAAATCACGTTATTATGATTTGAATAAATTGTAAATATCTTAAGTAATAAACGGCTGTGTCAGTCAATGTGTCAGTAAATTGCGAAAGAATTTCCTTATTTCGAATACATAGAGAGACGACAAAAAAGCCCAATATATTGTTCAAATCTCTTGTTATCCTTCGTACCATTCCTTTTCATTCAAATAGATCCCAATTTACATTTCCTTACAACACAGTAAAACTGTACCTCAACTTAACGAGGAACACTAACATTTTCAGGCTCCACTTGTGTCTGGGATTGTAAATTGATTAACGGATTAGATTAGTCCAATTGGATTGTACTGGTCAATGGCGCAAAGTTTCCTGTGCCAAGTAAATTTATTTAGGCCATAGCCAATTTAAACTTAACAGCAGATAGGGTTTAAAGGGTTCAAATTGTCTATTCGTTAACACGTTTCTGTAGTAAATTTTGGATTATTGGCTATTCAGTTGATATCTTTTGAGTAATGAAGTGAGCCGAGGATTTATTTGATATCGTTTTGATGATTGTGCTTCATTGGGTTTTGATTTGCTGAGTGGAAGTTGCCAGGTGATGTTGTAAAGGTTGAGTAATTTTGTAGTCTATGTATGTGATTCGAATGTCATGTTTTTATTCCCATGTGACTGTAGTGAGGATGGATATTTTGTTGCTCTTATTTTTTTTTCATAAAAGACAACTTCCGCACTAGGAATAAATCCTGTGTCGCGGGGGACTTTACAAACATATATTATAACCAACGGACACAATGAACACCCAGACTCGAAACAACAATTTATAGATCATACAAAGTGTTGTCTCGTGTGGGAATCGAACCCACGACACTCGGCGCAGTGTCAAGCGGTGAGGCGGCTGCTTAAACCACTACGCCAAGCATGCAGTCTAATGCCAGCGTAGCCAAAACAGGCCTAATGCCTCACAAGCGCCACATCTACCGATTAGTTTTGTTTCTAAGTGGTACTAGCGCAATCTTTTAGCAAGTCATTCATAAAGCTAATAAATTAAATGTAGTCGGTGCTACTTCGCGTCATATATTGTCTAAAAACCTGACCTATTTCCTGCTAGTTCACATTTCACAGTTGGATAAATGAACTTTGGTAAATGAAACTATAATAAGTTTAGTAACGAAACTCGATGCATAACATAAACGGTACTTCGAGAAATACTTAATAGATACATCTGATTAACAACCTTTCTTAATGACCGAAAAGGCCGTTTGTGCATGCACATACACAAATAGGCACATGAACACATACAAAATCAGCGCACCATTCATTAGTAGGTAACCATCAATTTCGTCTTTTTATCGATACTAAGACTATTACCCGATGTATATACATTATGTAATCCAGTTTTCGTCACCTGTCTTCTCGCGTCACGTGGCTTGTGAATAACACTGAACACGTGACGTGTACATCTCACATCTGAATAATGTCTACAGTGGCAATAGCCAGTGTGCTACATTTGCTGGTGTATACCAGCATTCCATAGTATGCTATCATGATCCTTAGGGTTGGAACATATTTGATGGAAGATGCGTCGAACGTATCTTCGGTCGCGTCTATTCCGTCAAATGAGTCGGTACACATCTGACGTAAAATGCGTCGAGCGTATCTGCACACATTCGCTGAAAACGTGGCTATTATGCACACATATCAGTTTGTTTGTGCAGGGCCGCACTCAGGGCAGCTCAATATTTTACGGTCATATTCTTTTGCCTAATCATTTTTCATGTTCCCTGATGTTATCTAGTCACTGAAGTCCTGTAGTTATTATTTATATTGCAATTCGAGTTTGACTATTAAAAATATGTCGGACTTCGGAGATTTTTATAGTAGCCAACAAGCGTTATTTGAATATATTTCCTATATAGGTATGGAGGTTCAAAAATAAAAGGCGATGATACGATTTGGCTATGGTTTTTAACAAAATTTATACAAATGATATAGAAGGGGTTACAGTTGCAGCGCATGACAGAAAATGTTTTCTATGTAGGTATGTATGGAAATTGTTCCTGTGGACCTTTAGCACCTCATACTTAAAAATTGGCCCACGATCCAAGCTAGCAAGAATGCGTACACTCATAGTACATACTAACACCACAATATTCTACACATTTCATTTCTGAAAAATAAGTAAGATCTGGCGGCCCTGGAATCTTACTCTACAACACGTCAGTCAAAAACACCGATCTGGGAATGACATGGATATGGTATGTCCAATACCTACGAATTTAGCGTGCATACCTACGAAATTAGCGTGCATACCTACGAAACGTTTGGCAAATAAAATGGCTGCCATTTGAGTTGTACTCCAAAATATAATCGATATCGATATGGAGCCGGTTTATTTATTTATTTCAGGAAAAACAAACAGTTACACCCATATATTTATAAAAAAAACATACATACATAGACTCACGCCTGTTTCCCGGAGGGGTAGACGTAGACTACGGAACGCCATTTGCAACGATCCTGACATACCTCTCTTGCTTCATTCACTTCCATCAAGTTTCTCATGCATGCTCTTCTGTTTAGGGTACTTCTGACCTGTCCTTTTTTTAGGATGTCTCCAATCTGGTCAGAAAACGTCCGCTCAAGTCTTCCCCTTCGTCCTGTCCCATTCACACTTGCCTTATATAAAAAAAAATAACTAATATTTAACATATGTGAAACCCACAGCGTTTTCCACATATTTTACATACATTTTTTTAAGCCGAGGACTGAGCCCGAGGGAGATATGACATTAAACTGTTGCCTTTTTAAAATTATAGTATTAATTATATAAAACTAAATATTGACAAAGATAAAACAATAGAAATAAATAAGTTAACTATATCGCTGCATAAATAATATTCATGCACACTGCATATGACCAATTTCTCGATCTGACCAGCTGACATCATGAACAAATCCAAATCAGTAAAATGGTCGTTGTAATTTTTTGAGATTCTATGCAATGGTGCGCGGACTCCTGCATTTGTACGACAGGATGATACAACAAAAAAAGTATGTCCACGCACTTTGCGTCTCATTATTGTTCTCGGAATAATATAACATAACTTATTCGTCAAATCTGAGCAATCGTAACGGTTATTACACAAATCATACAGGAACATGGTTTCTAGCAAAATGCGTCTGGACTTTAACTCAGGTAATTTGATGCTATAGAGTGAGATTCCAGAGCCGCCAGACCTACGTCATTTTATCAAAGCTGAAATTTTGAGGATTATTAGTATACAATCTTGTTAAGAGGTATGCCCACTAACTTGAATGCTGGGCCATTTCACAGGTAGCGCGAAGTAAAGGTACCAAAAAAACATACTTACTTACGTTAAAGTATCAAAGCTGGTATTCAAATATGTGTTTAAAAATACTGTCTAAAATTGAAATTCATTATTGCCAGACACTTTCCGTGGGCCATTACTTCTGCCAGACGTCTTGAAAGTTCCTAAAAAATTATGTAAACTACGTCATTTTAGCAAAGCTAAATTTGATATATTATGTTACTTTAGATACTATTTTAAGACTCTTCCTAAGCAGCCAGACCAATCCGAAGGGCCATTCGTCTAGCCAGACACCATGGAACTTTCCCTGTGAGTGCGAGCGTGCGGCCATTATTCATACGCATTCATACGCATGAATGCGTGTGAGTACACTACATTGTCCCAAAAGACTGTAAGAATATTATTTTGGGTATTATTACAAGAATAAAAGTGTAAAATATATTTTTTCACAAAAATATATTTGTAGCGGCAAGGTACATAACGCATAGTAGTCTGTCTTAGTAGTTCCGTCGTCATTGGGTAGATGGCGCTGTGATATGTGTTATGTAGCTTGCTGCTACAAATATATTTTTTGTGAAAAAATATATTTTACACTTTTATTCTTGTATTAATGCCCAAAATAATATTCCTACAGTCTTTTGGGACAATGTAGTGTACTCACACGCAATCATGCGTATGAATGCGTATGAATAATGGCCGCACGCTCGCACTCACAAGGAAAGTTCCATGGTGTCTGGCTAGACGAATGGCCCTTCGAATTGGTCTGGCTGCTTACGAAGGGTCTTAAAATAGTATCTAAAGTAACATATATCAAATTTAGCTTTGCTATAATGACGTAGTTTACATAATTTTTAAGTAACTTTCAAGGCGTCTGGCAGAAGTAATGGCCCACGGAAAGTGTCTGGCAATAATGAATTTCAATTTTAGACAGTATTTTTAAACACATATTTGAATACCAGCTTTGATACTTTAACGTAAGTAAGTATGTTTTTTTGGTACCTTTACTTCGCGCTACCTGTGAAATGGCCCAGCATTCAAGTTAGTGGGTCGGTATACCTCTTAACAAGATTGTATACTAATAATCCTCAAAATTTCAGCTTTGATAAAATGACGTAGGTCTGGCGGCTCTGGGATCTTGGACTACTAGCTTTTGCATCGGTTATAAAACTGTGGCGGCAACGGTACTGCATTGCTTTGATTAACTTATGCTGTACCTTTTCCAAGTTATCTATGTATTTCTTGTATAGAGGGTTTTATATTATAACGGCATATTCTAGTTGGGACCTAATAAGCGCTTTGTACAAATGTATATAGGTACTAGATCTTTTAAAGTCTTTGCTGGATCGCATTACAAAGCCATACATGCGGTAAGCATTGCTGACAATTTTATTAACATGTTGATCAAGATGGAACTATTCATCAAGAAATACGCCGAGATCTCTCACAAAGGAAGCTTTAGTTAGGACTGTATGTGATAACATGTAAGTGTTAACAAACAAATTCTTGTTTTTGGTAAATGTAATGGATATGCATTTACATATGTTTAGATAAATTTAATTTCTTGAGCAATATTATGTGAAACGGTCTAAATCAGCTTGTAGCAAACTACAATCTGATTTTCTGCGAATTGTTCGAAAAATTTTCAGGTCGTCTGCGTAGAGCAAAAATTTTGAATGAATGAAGCAGTTAGCTATATAATTTATAAAAATTATAAATAAAAGAGTGCCCAAAATTGACCCCTGAGGCACGCCAGACGTAACAATCACAGAATCAGATTGATATCCTCTTATAACAACCCTTTGTGATCTATTTGTCACATATGACGCAAACCAGCGTAAGAGATCTCCTCGAATGCCATTATATGCAAGTTTGTGAAGAAGAAGCTCATGGTCCACCTCGTAAAAAGCTTTTTGAAAGTCTGTGTACACCGCGCCTACATGTATCTGTTGATCCATGTTATTAAATACATACTCTGTAAAATTTAACAAGTTGGTAACAGTAGACCTTTTTTGTACAAATCCATGTTGTTGGTTTAATATAATGTGGTGAAGAATGGGACAAATTGTATTGTGTACCAGCCTCTCAAAAAGCTTCGACAAGGTGGACTGTATTGAAATTGGTCGATAGTTCTCAATATCGTGTTTGGAACCGGCTTTATGTAACGGTGTTATATTTGCTCGCTTTCAAACATTAGGAAAGGTACTCTCTGTAATACATTTATTATAAATTATGTTTAATAGAACGCAGATATAATAGGCTATTCTATGCAAAAAGTAAAGTGGCAGCCCACCAGGACCGGGTCCCTTAGTTACATCTAGTGCCTTCAATGCGTTCAGAACTTGATCACATGAAAATGTGATGTGGTTTTTTACATCACAGTTACGTTTCAGAAGGCTGACATCCGCTATAGTGAAATGTTGAAGATTCATATACAGATTGAAAACAAAATTAATATTAATTACAAATTAATTCAGGATCATTTGTGTTATGAGTTTTATAGAACATAGTAGCTGGTATTCCAGCATGTTTTTTCTTATTAGAAACATAACGCCATAAACTTTTTACATTTGTTTTTATATTTTTCTCTACACTATTTATATAATTAGCATAATGATTTTTACATTTTATTTGAAATTTTCTCCTCAGGTATGAAAATTGCTCATATTCAAACAAGTTGCCGTATGTTTTCCATTTTATCCAGGCCTTACGTTTTTTATTATTAAAGATGCGTATTAGTGATTTAGAAAACCACACAGGAAATTTTGCAGATTTTAAGCGAGACAGTGGTGTATGTTTCTTGATTGATCCATATAAGAGGTCATAAAAAATGCTTACGCTTTCTGCAGCTGACAAGTGACTCAAGATCTCCACCCAATTTATTTGAGAGAGATCTAAGTTTATTTGTTCGTACTCTGATTAATAGTAATTAAACAACTTATTTATTTTCGCCTGTGAAATCATTTTAATTTGATATTTATGAATGATAGGAGGATTATGAACATCGATGGGTAATAGTATAATTATAATGTAAGTGTTAGAGGAAAATAATACATTTTTGTAGTAAGTTACTTTAGTTAGTTTAAATCTTTTGCCAAATTAGTTTATTCTATAATGCAAATGTGGGCGAACATGGCAAAGCGAAAGACGACCCTTGTATCAAACATGTAACAAAATATTCTCTGGTAGCCAATATCGATACTGTCTCGCTTAAAAAGTACCGGACATGAATGGCACCATACATACGGTAATGAATCACACAGCCTGAAGCACTGATTCATCTGGTTTTTCGACATATTTATGCACAAAAACAACATTATTATGTTCGATACACAACGATTTCACAGCAGATGTACCACAAACCTTGGCGAAAAATATGGCGACAGTGGCAGTTAATGAAATATCGTCATGATTAATTTATTCAGTAAACTATGGCTGTCTCTTTTTTCTGACAGAGATATCCCTAAGACAAAACGAGACAACACTATGTTTGGTGGCTTTATGTCGATTTCGTATATATGTGTATTATGTAATTTTTCTATATGTACTATTTGCCCTCTCCATGTATATTCCTTAATCAAAGGTCAACATTCACGTGGTGCGTGGTGCGCGCGACGTCGACGGATAATGCGTTGACGGAAAGGGAACAGACGCGGTACGCTCGACGTACTAATGAATCATCGGTCAGGTGTGAAAGGTTGAATGTTTTTCTATATATTTGTATGTTTTGGCGTTACGCGACCGATAATACGCGACGGATCTTCCGTCAGATATGTTCCGACCCTTATATTATCAGATGTGATCCAATTTTCAATGGCCTTTGTCTTGAACTCGGAGCCTTAGAAATCAGGTCTAACTTTATGCACACTCAGCTCTTTATGTTCATCATCATCAGCGTTGTTTATTATGTTATATGTGTTTATTATCTATATCATTGCTGAGCACAGACCTCTTCTCATATTGGGAACAGTTAGGCCATAGTCCATCACATTGGTCGAGTGTTCTGAGTACGCAAACTTTACATATCTGACGAGAACTCTCAGACGTGTAGGGTTTCTCTCGATATTTTTCTTAAGCAAGCGAGACCAAACAATTTAATACGCACATAACTTCAAAAAGTCAGCGGCACCCGTGGTGGGTTTGAACCCAAGACCCGCTCCATAAAAGTCTATAAATCTCTTCCCTCGTCTATCTTTCCTCGTATATTGAGAGACCATCTGCGTTGCAGTCTGTTAGTTTCATCACAATGGGTAGGCTATCGTTGTCTTTTTATGTTAAGACAAGATGAGACCGCGTTTACTCAGGCGTTATTTGACGCTACTGTGTTCCGGTCTCGTGGCTCATAGCGTGATGATATATATCCTATATATAGCCTTCCTCAATAAATGTGCTATCTAATACTGAAAGAATTTGTCTAATCGGTCCAATAGTTCCTGAGATTAGTACGTTCAAGCAAATCAACAAACACTCTTCAGCTTTATATATTAGTACTAGATGAGCCCGCGGTTCCACCCGCGTTATTTAATGCTACTGCACCGCTCCCGTGGCTTCTAGCGTGATGTTATGTATCCTGTAACCTTCCTCGATGAATAGGCTATCCAACACTGAAAGAATTTTTCAAATCGGACGAATAGTTCCTGAGATTAGCGCAATCAAGCAAACAAACAAACAAACTCTTCAGCTTTATATATTAGTATTAGATTAGCAACAGAGTATGGAATCTCATTACATACTACAAGTAGCCATCATTTCCTTCTATATAACCGTTCCTATCAGTTGAATACATTACCTAATTCAGTTCTCGTCACCTGTCTGCGCGTATCACACGGCTGGTGGGACAACATCATTGAACACGTCACGGGTACATGTCACATGCGATGGATGTAAGGTAACTGTTCAACTGAACCGATTGGCTGGTAATGGATGACTACAGTTTTTGTTGTGGTTTCGATGTAGAGATGAAACATCACCGGTGTGTAAAAGTCATATTGAGAATATGTTGCGATGATGGACATTTGAGAATGTGCCTATCCTAGTCATAAGCATACTAATTCTAGCGCAAAATGTAAAGACAAAGAAGGGTGAATAAAGAAGTTGTCTTCATTCATTCTTTTTTGTCGTTACACGTGCATTTTTAGGGTTCTGTAGTAAACTACAAGTAACCCCTTATATATTCGCCATGTCTTTCCTTCCGTCGTCAGTTCGTCCGCGGTTTTACGCGGAAGCGGTTTGCATTAGAGGGCAAATGATGAAATATCGCAATAAAGCTTATACATTAGATCAGCACACCTGCCTTTTTCCACGATAACAGATTACTTGGGTTGAGCTACGTGCACAAAACAGTTAATACCTAATATTGTAGTACTGAGGCACTGTCTGTGATGATGCGTATAGACGAGTCACTTACGTTCCTAGACGCGATTGCTGTTGCGGCTCTTGTGATCCCAACACACTCGGCTTGGAATATGGCCTTCTGTGTATACTCTGACTTCGTGTATACCAGAGCTGTCTTTGTGTTCTGTCACTCCGAAAGCATGTCAATGCTTAACACAGACGGCTCAAAAACGAAGCATAGGACAGGTGCGGGCGTATTCTCCCATGACTTGAATATCAATATCTCAACATCCCTTGGTACTCTTAACACCATGACGCACTATACTTAAGTATAAGTACAATATAAACTTCACCTAAAAACATTTCTGGCAAGAACCTCGTGACCTCCATGAAAATTGCCCAAATATTGCGATATCGTCGCACTTTACAAATCATGTGTTCAGTATGTCGCAAACATAAAATAAAGGCGTGCCGGGGGTAGCAAACAAATGCACAATTTATCGAAATATGCGAGATAGTTCATCTTTGCATATTGGGAGCGCTGGAGAAATTGGAACAAAATTTAAATACTGGGGCATCTATAATTTTATAGTTTTGTCGTCCAATGGCTCGTTTGGTTCCTACACCCACCATAACTAGATCGTGGTCTGTCACTGATGAGTTGCATACAACTGACTCAATTTTATGTCTAGAGGATATGAAAATATGATCTAAACATGCTGAATTACGGGTTGGACTATTTATAACCGACAGAAATCCTAATTCAGCCATCAAGCAGATGTATTCCGAGCATGACTCACTTTTACCTATATATATATTAATATCCCCAGTGACGACACGACACGAACTCCCCGGCATGCCGGCTATGACCGTATTTTAAAATAACTAAGAAGCTGTTTAAATTACGATTCAGACTTCTGATGTTAAGTGTTAGTATTTTAAGTTGTTACATAGATATGATTTGGCCACAGTGCTCAACAATATCCTTTTTGTGGCATGTTACAGACAAAGAATTGTCTCTGTCATCTAGGAGATCTTCTGAGGCCATTAATATAAACAAAATCAAGTAACGTTTAGATGCAGTGTATTAAATTTATTATCAAATGTTAGGTATTTAAACTGGGTACCGGAGGGAGGTCACGTGTGGGGGTTCCCCAGGGGTCAGTGTTAGGACCCCTGCTATGGAACCTCGCATACGATGCGGTTCTGAGGACCAGTCTACCCCCCGGCGTGAGTGTCGTCTGCTATGCGGACGACACTCTGGTATTAGCAAGAGGGCATGGCTTCCCTGAGGTAATTCGGCTCGCGGAACTGGGAGTGGCTTGTGTCGTCCGACAGATAAACGAGCTGGGGCTACAGGTAGCGCCTCATAAGACCGAGGCGCTGTGGTTCCACAGAAAACGTCAGAGTGTGGTTCCACCCAGCTCGTTTGTAAGAGTGGCTGGTGTGGAGGTTCAGGTAGGTCGGTACATTAAGTACCTCGGTCTTACCCTGGACAGTCGCTGGAGCTTTGAGGAGCATTTTGAGCGGATGATCCCCCGAGTTCGTAGGGCAGCGGGGGCCCTTCATAGGCTGCTTCCGAACCTCGGGGGTCCCAGGGAAGAAGTTCGCCGCCTCTATTGTGCGGTCGTTCGATCCATGGCCCTCTACGGAGCGCCTATATGGGCCACACGCCTAGCGGCGTCCTCCCGCTGCAGGGCTAAGCTCAATAGTGTGCAGCGGGTAGCGGCCATTCGGATCGTACGAGGATACCCCACAATTTCATCAGAGGCGGCGACAGTCCTGGCACGTTTTCCACCCTTTGACATCCTGGCGGACATGGACGCGAAGGTCTATAGCCAAACTCGCGCAAATCGTCGGGAAGCGAATGGGGACGTTCAGGACGTGCTCGAAATGCGGCGCAATGCTCACCGACAGGCTTTGCAGCAATGGCGCGCGTGGCTGGAATTGCCGCAGAATGCGCGCCAACGCGCTGTTGGTGCCATTTTGCCAAGCCTTGAGGCTTGGGTTGGACGCAAACACGGCCGCGTCACCTACTGATTCACTCAGATACTCACCGGGCACGGGTGCTTCGGTGAGTATCTGAATCGAATCGGACGCGAACGGACGGCACAATGCCACCACTGTACAGGCGACCAGGATTCCGCCCAGCATACGCTGGAGGATTGCCCGGCATAGGCAACGGAACGTGAAGTTCTGGTCGACCAGATCGGACGAGATCTGTCGCCGCCAGCAGTTATTGCTACCATACTGGCGAGTGAGGAGGGCTGGGACGCAGTGGCCTTCTTTTGCGAGTTCGTAATGCTCCAAAAAGAGGCTGCTGAGCGGGATCGGGAGAGGGCTGATCCTGCCCGAAGACAAGGACGACTTCGCCGAGATCCGCCAACGGGGCCGCGGGCCGCCAGAGCATGGGGAGCTCTGGTCGGCGATTAAGATTCGTTGCTCCGGGAAGAAGTACGGGCAGGCGAGGGCAGTGAGGGCATGTAGCCTTCCCTGAGAACGGGTTCCGTTGAACCTGGCGCCATGGGAGGAAGACTACAGACTACAGCTTCTGTACCCAGTCTTCCTCTCGTTGGGCGTCGTTGGTTGGCCGTCGAGGTGGTTTTTAGTGGCAACACCACATACTCCGTCTCATTTCCCCGAGAGACGGAGATCAGAAGGGATTTTCCACCTCGTAAAAAAAAAAGGTATTTAAACTGGGTAGATTTGTGTTAGACCATTAGTAGTATCGCAACTGGACCCCTTGTACTCTTTTGCCACGCTAAATAATAAATAAAACTGAAACATTTTAAAGTTGACGGTAACCGAATTTACCGTTATATCTGATATGGTTGAGACCTGAGTGTGATAAAATTTATGAAATTTGGTGTGGACTGTTTGCTTAACTGTATAAATATGTTTAAATGAGTGTAATGTGTGCATCGTGTGTGTATAAGTGACAGTATGTATGAATATTGTAAACAAATATCTACATACATACATACATAGACTCACGCCTGTTTCCCCGAAGGGGTAGGCAGAGGCATATTAAACGCCCACTTTTCGCCAGTGTTTTGATCCCACGTAATAGTTGGCGAGCCTATTGCCGCTTATCGGGATATTTTATTTGCCAGAGCCTCGTCCGTTGATCGGCAGGTGCACCACTTGCAGGTGAGGTTGGCTTGGGACCCTAAGTTCTTGGTGGGAACCCTATGCACCCTAAACAAATATCTATGCGTATAATTATGTTTGACATGTATGTTACAAAATAAATACATGCCAATACATTTTAGGTATAATTTATAACAACTGATACTAAATGTTCTATAAAAAAGGCAGCGATAGCCGAGTGGATATACCAATAGACTGCCATGCAGAGGGTATCGGGTTCGAATCCACGGCACGCACCAATGACTTTTCGGAGTTATGTGCGTATTGAATTGTTAATTATCGCTTGTCCCGTGCTTCGGAGAGCACGTTAAGCCGTCGGTCCCGGTTGTCATGAAGATCTTTGACAGTCGTTACAGGGCGTCAGTACCTTCTAAATTAACTGACACTAGTCTAAACCATGGAATATCGCTATCGCTTCGGGTTGCGGAGGTCAGACAGGCAGTCGCTCCGTGGAAAAGCTAATATTCAGCCAAATCCGGTTAGACTAGAAAGCGGACCCCAGATTGAAACTGGGATAACGCTAAGAGGATGATGATGACTAAATGTTCTATTTCTTAATATTAAAAGAAGAATAGACATTACGGTTGCTAATCATTCAGATAATTTAAGTTTATCTTATTGATTATGTGACTTTATAAGTATTTGTTTAGCGCCTATTGCTTTTCTAAGATATATATTTCCATTTGTTGTCCAGCAACATACGTAATTAAAGGATTTAGCAAAGTCTCTCGCTAGAAAGTATAATCGCATGGCCTTAGGAGTCAGGTTATCTGATACATATAGGTTTTGGGTCGTTTTCAACCCCTAAGCAGGACGTGTTCAATGGATTTTTTTTACTATTAGTATTAAACTTTCTTACGCTGCTGATGAGTTTAGACTTTAACAACGGTGTGGCAATGTCCGCAATTACTGTGCCTGTAGAACCTTTAAAAGGCAGCTGGTATACGTCGCGCACATCTGACGATGACAAATTAACGTTTACCGCTTGAGACACGCCGATTACCATGCTGATGATATCCTCTTTTGTTTCTTCTGGTTTCTTGGGTAGGTTCTTTATCTCAAGTTTTGTGAGGCGTGATATTTGCTGTAGCTCTTCAATATTCTCGTCCAACGTCTGGTTTTGCATGTGATGATCTTTGTGCAGTTGATCAAAGCTTTGACACTTGGCGCTCAGGTCACCGTATTTTGCGGAAATAAAGTCTAACGATTTCTCAAAGTCTGTGTTTAGATTTTTATTTCCGTGTTAATCTTTCGTATTTCTGAATTTATATCAGAATAATATTTTTTCATCTCTGCGATTTCTGTTATTAATTTGGTCATTGAATTATCCTGTTCTTTTTTCCATGAATCAAACAAATCTGCAAGCATGGCCCGCATTTCTTCTTTAAACAGAGAGAAGCGGTCATCCAGATCCTCTTTATCCGGCTGTTTACGTCTGATACTTATACCGTACTTGACTCATTGCTGGTAGATTTTGTAACATCTTGCTCTGAGCTATGGGCCTCTTTCAGTTGCGTATTCGTTTTATCCATAGTTAACAATATTAATACTATAATAATATGCGGCAGCTATTAAGCGTAGCAGACACTTGCCGGTAGCGCGAGGCGAGCGTCGCTGTCACATGAGTAAATGTGTCGCTGTCGCGCCGAGCGATGCGGTGAAAGGTGTGTAGCCGTTGTCGTCGTTGGTGGGGATTGTTTCGTAGCCGCCCGTAGCGCGCGTTCCACGTTATTGATAATTTCGCGACGCCGTAGCACTGTCTCCGTGGCGCGATGCGTAAGGTGATGGGTCACAACAAAGCCGCGTTGTGTGTCTTGAGTTCAAGCCCAAGCAACCACGTTCACCAATCACTTTAACAAAGTCACTGTTTGTGATAAGCAGTAACTTAAACACACTATTTATCTCACTCTCGGACCGCCTAGTGGGCAAGTCAATCTGATATAAAGTCCACAGGAGTAAGCAGGATTCGATTATTTAGGTCAACTACCAATCACAGAATTTAAAAAGCCAATACTGGCTAGCAAACGGCTACGCGTCAGGTCTGTACGATCGCCGGCGTTGGAATATTACGATTACAATTAACGAATTTTTTCAAGAAAAACTTGTTCTGACTTTTAATATTTGTTTGTTCTGGTATCATTGAAGATGATCCATATAAGCTTTTAGTTTTTATAATTTCCATTAGTTTGTGATAAAGATGTTTTTTACCTTTCAAATTAATCTGACCAGTTTTGTTCGAAAACATGTCAAAAGATAAGTATGTATTAGAGTCAAAGTAGTATACATATCCATAGACTTTCAGTAGGTACTGATACAAAAGATTATTAAATAACTCTATTTTATAATTATATGTGGGTGCTCCACAAATGTAGGTTGGGCCGCATATTACAATATTTATATTAGTTATGTGTTCATGACATGTTTGCCATATACAATGGCGTGCAAATATAATTCTGCTTATTAGCTTTAAAATAGGATAAGTTACAACCGCCAACCATTCCTATAACAAATTTAGGTCTCAAAGGTTTACAAAAACTATCAAAAGTTATGCATAATTTTATCAAGGAGTAATAATATTAATTTTAGAAATGTATACAATATCAAGGTGTTTATAATTACGTCAAAAAGAAAATCGAAATTATGTCATATTCATATGTATAAACTTATAACAAATAAGATTATGTCTAGTGAAATTTTAGTTCTAAAAAGTCACTGATATTATAATAAACTTTATCAGCAAGAAATGATTTTGCTTTTTGCTTAAATGCGGCCCTCTTCAAATCTTGCAAAATTTTTGGGCACTTTATTATAAACTAGAGGACGCCAGCAGCTACGCCTCCATTTTTTTTAAATTTACCCGTTTTGACCGATCCCGTGGGAATTTCGGGAAATCCCTTCTTAGTGCACCCCTACGGTTCCCAAGGAACATACATGCCAAATTTCAGCTTCCTGCGCCCAATGGTTTCGGCTGTAGCGTGTCTGTCAGTCAGTCAGTAACGCAAGGATTTTATATATTAAGATTATTGGAGCCATGCAGATAACAATTTTGAGCACAAGTGTAGTCTTAGATGTATGCAGACAAAGTTAATTGCTTTCGCGCCTATTTCGAGAATATCTATCTGCCATACGCGGAAATAGATTTGGATTCCTTTTGACAAATAAAGCCGTGTCTAATATATAAAGAGATGGCAGTGTAAGGATCTTATATCTATGAAAATACGACCTACAAGAATCTCTGACATTCAATCTAAACATTGACCTTAGACATCGTTTTTGGGCTTTAAAAGCGATTTCCTTGGGGGTTGAGTTACCCCAAATGATCACTCCGTATCTTAAAATTGATGAATGAACATTTACAAATAATAATACTAATTCTTTTAGAAATCGTCTCAATATGTGTCTACCAATTTAGGTGACGGTCAATTGATAAGCCTAAAAACTTTGTAGTATTAACCACGTCAATAGTATTATTATTATTTTTAATGTCAAAATTAGGGAATGTCAGTGTACATTGGCCAATGTATAATAACAGTTTTATTGATATTTATTTTTTAATTATTGTTGTCAAGCCATTCAATCGTTTTATTCAATGTATTATTTATTTCCGTTTCATACGAATCTCGATGTTGACAAGGTATAGTGATCGCACTGTCGTCTGCAGAAAGTGTAGGATAGTTAATGGACTTCGGCAGATCATTAATGTAGAGCGTAAATAGAGAAGGTCCTAGCACACTTCCTTGAGGTACACCGTAGATAGCAGAGCGTTCTTAAGATATGTATTTTTCCTGTCGTTTAGTGATACTGTTTATCTTACTGATTTCCGTTACTTGTTTCCTGTCATGTAAGTAAGATTGTAAAAGTTTTTGGACATTGCCTCGGATTCCGTAAACTTCAAGCTTTTGTAATAATATATTATGTTGCATGTGATCGAAAACCTGCGACATATCACAAAACATAGCACAAACTGGATTATTTATATGTTTTGGCGTTACGCGACCGATAATACGCGACGGATCTTCCGTCAGATATGTTCCGACCCTTATATTATCAGATGTGATCCAATTTTCAATGGCCTTTGTCTTGAACTCGGAGCCTTAGAAATCAGGTCTAACTTTATGCACACTCAGCTCTTTATGTTCATCATCATCAGCGTTGTTTTTTATGTTATATGTGTTTATTATCTATATCATTGCTGAGCACAGACCTCTTCTCATATTGGGAACAGTTAGGCCATAGTCCATCACATTGGTCGAGTGTTCTGGGTACGCAAACTTTACATATCTGACGAGAACTCTCAGACGTGTAGGGTTTCTCTCGATATTTTTCTTAAGCAAGCGAGACCTAACAGTTTAATACGCACATAACTTCAAAAAGTCAGCGGCACCCGTGGTGGGTTTGAACCCACAACGGGTGCCAAACGAGTAGACACCCGCTCCATAAAAGTCTATAAATCTCTTCCCTCGTCTATCTTTCCTCGTATATTGAGAGACCATCTGCGTTGCAGTCTGTTAGTTTCATCACAATGGGTAGGCTATCGTTGTCTTTTTATGTTAAGACAAGATGAGACCGCGTTTACTCAGGCGTTATTTGACGCTACTGTGTTCCGGTCTCGTGGCTCATAGCGTGATGATATATATCCTATATATAGCCTTCCTGAATAAATGTGCTATCTAATACTGAAAGAATTTGTCTAATCGGTCCAATAGTTCCTGAGATTAGTACGTTCAAGCAAATCAACAAACACTCTTCAGCTTTATATATTAGTACTAGATGAGCCCGCGGTTTCACCCGCGTTATTTAATGCTACTGCACTGCTCCCGTGGCTTCTAGCGTGATGTTATGTATCCTGTAACCTTCCTCGATGAATAGGCTATCCAACACTGAAAGATTTTTTCAAATCGGACGAATAGTTCCTGAGATTAGCGCAATCAAGCAAACAAACAAACAAACTCTTCAGCTTTATATATTAGTATTAGATTAGCAACAGAGTATAGAATCTCATTACATACTACAAGTAGCCATCATTTCCTTCTATATAACCGTTCCTATCAGTTGAATACATTACCTAATTCAGTTCTCGTCACCTGTCTGCGCGTATCACACGGCTGGTGGGACAACATCATTGAACACGTCACGGGTACATGTCACATGCGATGGATGTAAGGTAACTGTTCAACTGAACCGATTGGCTGGTAATGGATGACTACAGTTTTTGTTGTGGTTTCGATGTAGAGATGAAACATCACCGGTGTGTAAAAGTCATATTGAGAATATGTTGCGATGATGGACATTTGAGAATGTGCCTATCCTAGTCATAAGCATACTAATTCTAGTGCAAAATGTAAAGACAAAGAAGGGTGAATAAAGAAGTTGTCTTCATTCATTCTTTTTTGTCGTTACACGTGCATTTTTAGGGTTCTGTAGTAAACTACAAGTAACCCCTTATATATTCGCCATGTCTTTCCTCCCGTCGTCAGTTCGTCCGCGGTTTTACGCGGAAGCGGTTTGCATTAGAGGGCAAATGATGAAATATCGCAATAAAGCTTATACATTAGATCAGCACACCTGCCTTTTTCCACGATAACAGATTACTTGGGTTGAGCTACGTGCACAAAACAGTTAATACCTAATATTGTAGTACTGAGGTACTGTCTGTGATGATGCGTATAGACGAGTCACTTACGTTCCTAGACGCGATTGCTGTTGCGGCTCTTGTGATCCCAACACACTCGGCTTGGAATATGGCCTTCTGTGTATACTCTGACTTCGTGTATACCAGAGCTGTCTTTGTGTTCTGTCACTCCGAAAGCATGTCAATGCTTAACACAGACGGCTCAAAAACGAAGCATAGGACAGGTGCGGGCGTATTCTCCCATGACTTGAATATCAATATCTCAACATCCCTTGGTACTCTTAACACCATGACGCACTATACTTAAGTATAAGTACAATATAAACTTCACCTAAAAACATTTCTGGCAAGAACCTCGTGACCTCCATGAAAATTGCCCAAATATTGCGATATCGTCGCACTTTACAAATCATGTGTTCAGTATGTCGCAAACATAAAATAAAGGCGTGCCGGGGGTAGCAAACAAATGCACAATTTATCGAAATATGCGAGATAGTTCATCTTTGCATATTGGGAGCGCTGGAGAAATTGGAACAAAATTTAAATACTGGGGCATCTATAATTTTATAGTTGATTTTATGATTGAATATTCTGTCGCCTTGAATGACATGTATGTGTAATCTTCATATATTATTATATACAAGGCTCTTTTAGTATTTTGTATAACTCTTAGGGTGATTGAAGTCATTACGTTGAACAGATTTTGTTCTATTATTATATTGCCGAAATCGCGTACAAAATATTGTACGAGAGCTGCAGATTACTTTTTCGTGATCATTTTGATGTGCTACCTTTTTGACATAAGTCATTATGTTTTATTAAAACTTCCGTATGAGCGAATTTTAAACTTTTACATTTCTTTGGTTTGTTTTTTTAAATAGAATCAAAATTGTTAGTTCGATTTATTATATATTATTTTTGTCGTTACTTGAAATATTGAATTGGTCTTATTTCATATTCCAAACTGAATTACGAGTTTATTTTAATTCAATTTACTTCATTTTAGTACCGCTTAACTTTTATTCTATTAGAAATATTATTATAAAACCTCAACACAAGGGCCTTTATTTTGCATTTTAGAAAGGCTTTCTTGAAAGTTTCATAGCTAGGTCAGTTTTAGAGAGAAATGAACTGTTAAAGTTAGTATAATGTGTGTCTTAAACGCTGTAACTTTAATGTAAAAAGTAATTAAAGGTCTTAAGAAGCTTTTATTCCAACTTTTATTTAAATACATAGAGTATTCAGTGAGTCCTTTATTAATTAAAATGTCTGGCCTAACAATCTTCAGTCGTTTAAGAACAAAATAATTAGGTTATACAATTTTATGGAAAAGGCTCTTATTTGCGATATTTATTAAAATTAATGTATAAATATATCTGTTTTATCGACGTTTCGATGATGATGTAGGCCCAGCTAAATATTTCAAGCCAATGTTCATTTGCCAATTCAGCGCTAATTGCATGTAAGTCCGGTTTAAGTATTTTCTTTTTCCTTTGTCGTCCAATGGCTCGTTTGGTTCCTACACCCACCATAACTAGATCGTGGTCTGTCACTGATGAGTTGCATACAACTGACTCAATTTTATGTCTAGAGGATATGAAAATATGATCTAAACATGCTGAATTACGGGTTGGACTATTTATAACCGACAGAAATCCTAATTCAGCCATCAAGCAGATGTATTCCGAGCATGACTCACTTTTACCTATATATATATTAATATCCCCAGTGACGACACGACACGAACTCCCCGGCATGCCGGCTATGACCGACTCCAGAGAATGTAGAAAGTCATTTGTATTTCTATGCGAAGGCGACCGGTATATACCGAGCAGTGTAACCAGTCCACGTATATGAAGTTGCAGGCAATCCGCGTCTGCTATATCAGGTTCATATATTATTGGGTTATAACATATCTTCGTGTATATAACTACCCCACTGGCTTGGTTTAAGTGTTTGGTCGTTGCAAAAGAAGAGTAGCCGTCGATTTGACCGATGTTAGTATTATCACCTAGCCAACATTCTGTTAGTACGAGGATATCGAACGGAATGTTTAACCGTTTTAAAATAACTAAGAAGCTGTTTAAATTACGATTCAGACTTCTGATGTTAAGTGTTAGTATTTTAAGTTGTTACATAGATATGATTTGGCCACAGTGCTCAACAATATCCTTTTTGTGGCATGTTACAGACAAAGAATTGTCTCTGTCATCTAGGAGATCTTCTGAGGCCATTAATATAAACAAAATCAAGTAACGTTTAGATGCAGTGTATTAAATTTATTATCAAATGTTAGGTATTTAAACTGGGTACCGGAGGGAGGTCACGTGTGGGGGTTCCCCAGGGGTCAGTGTTAGGACCCCTGCTATGGAACCTCGCATACGATGCGGTTCTGAGGACCAGTCTACCCCCCGGCGTGAGTGTCGTCTGCTATGCGGACGACACTCTGGTATTAGCAAGAGGGCATGGCTTCCCTGAGGTAATTCGGCTCGCGGAACTGGGAGTGGCTTGTGTCGTCCGACAGATAAACAAGCTGGGTCTACAGGTAGCGCCTCATAAGACCGAGGCGCTGTGGTTCCACAGAAAACGTCAGAGTGTAGTTCCACCCAGCTCGTTTGTAAGAGTGGCTGGTGTGGAGGTTCAGGTAGGTCGGTACATTAAGTACCTCGGTCTTACCCTGGACAGTCGCTGGAGCTTTGAGGAGCATTTTGAGCGGATGATCCCCCGAGTTCGTAGGGCAGCGGGGGCCCTTCATAGGCTGCTGCCGAACCTCGGGGGTCCCAGGGAAGAAGTTCGCCGCCTCTATTGTGCGGTCGTTCGATCCATGGCCCTCTACGGAGCGCCTATATGGGCCACACGCCTAGCGGCGTCCTCCCGCTGCAGGGCTAAGCTCAATAGTGTGCAGCGGGTAGCGGCCATTCGGATCGTACGAGGATACCCCACAATTTCATCAGAGGCGGCGACAGTCCTGGCACGTTTTCCACCCTTTGACATCCTGGCGGACATGGACGCGAAGGTCTATAGCCAAACTCGCGCAAATCGTCGGGAAGCGAATGGGGACGTTCAGGACGTGCTCGAAATGCGGCGCAATGCTCACCGACAGGCTTTGCAGCAATGGCGCGCGTGGCTGGAATTGCCGCAGAATGCGCGCCAACACGCTGTTGGTGCCATTTTGCCAAGCCTTGAGGCTTGGGTTGGACGCAAACACGGCCGCGTCACCTACCGATTCACTCAGATACTCACCGGGCACGGGTGCTTCGGTGAGTATCTGAATCGAATCGGACGCGAACGGACGGCACAATGCCACCACTGTACAGGCGACCAGGATTCCGCCCAGCATACGCTGGAGGATTGCCCGGCATAGGCAACGGAACGTGAAGTTCTGGTCGACTAGATCGGACGAGATCTGTCGCCGCCAGCAGTTATTGCTACGCAGGCTGGGACGCAGTGGCCTTCTTTTGCGAGTTCGTAATGCTCCAAAAAGAGGCTGCTGAGCGGGATCGGGAGAGGGCTGATCCTGCCCGAAGACAAGGACGACTTCGCCGAGATCCGCCAACGGGGCCGCGGGCCGCCAGAGCATGGGGAGCTCTGGTCGGCGATTAAGATTCGTTGCTCCGGGAAGAAGTACGGGCAGGCGAGGGCAGTGAGGGCATGTAGCCTTCCCTGAGAACGGGTTCCGTTGAACCTGGCGCCATGGGAGGAAGACTACAGACTACAGCTTCTGTACCCAGTCTTCCTCTCGTTGGGCGTCGTTGGTTGGCCGTCGAGGTGGTTTTTAGTGGCAACACCACATACTCCGTCTCATTTCCCCGAGAGACGGAGATCCGAAGGGATTTACCACCTCGTAAAAAAAAAAAAGTTATTTAAACTGGGTAGATTTGTGTAAGACCATTAGTAGTATCGCAACTGGACCCCTTGTACTCTTTTGCCACGCTAAATAATAAATAAAACTGAAACATTTTAAAGTTGACGGTAACCGAATTTACCGTTATATCTGATATGGTTGAGACCTGAGTGTGATAAAATTTATGAAATTTGGTGTGGACTGTTTGCTTAACTGTATAAATATGTTTAAATGAGTGTAATGTGTGCATCGTGTGTGTATAAGTGACAGTATGTATGAATATTGTAAACAAATATCTACATACATACATACATAGACTCACGCCTGTTTCCCCGAAGGGGTAGGCAGAGGCATATTAAACGCCCACTTTTCGCCAGTGTTTTGATCCCACGTAATAGTTGGCGAGCCTATTGCCGCTTATCGGGATATTTTATTTGCCAGAGCCTCGTCCGTTGATCGGCAGGTGCACCACTTGCAGGTGAGGTTGGCTTGGGACCCTAAGTTCTTGGTGGGAACCCTATGCACCCTAAACAAATATCTATGCGTATAATTATGTTTGACATGTATGTTACAAAATAAATACATGCCAATACATTTTAGGTATAATTTATAACAACTGATACTAAATGTTCTATAAAAAGGCAGCGATAGCCGAGTGGATATACCAATAGACTGCCATGCAGAGGGTATCGGGTTCGAATCCACGGCACGCACCAATGACTTTTCGGAGTTATGTGCGTATTGAATTGTTAATTATCGCTTGTCCCGTGCTTCGGAGAGCACGTTAAGCCGTCGGTCCCGGTTGTCATGAAGATCTTTGACAGTCGTTACAGGGCGTCAGTACCTTCTAAATTAACTGACACTAGTCTAAACCATGGAATATCGCTATCGCTTCGGGTTGCGGAGGTCAGACAGGCAGTCGCTCCGTGGAAAAGCTAATATTCAGCCAAATCCGGTTAGACTAGAAAGCGGACCCCAGATTGAAACTGGGATAACGCTAAGAGGATGATGATGACTAAATGTTCTATTTCTTAATATTAAAAGAAGAATAGACATTACGGTTGCTAATCATTCAGATAATTTAAGTTTATCTTATTGATTATGTGACTTTATAAGTATTTGTTTAGCGCCTATTGCTTTTTTAAGATATATATTTCCATTTGTTGTCCAGCAACATACGTAATTAAAGGATTTAGCAAAGTCTCTCGCTAGAAAGTATAATCGCATGGCCTTAGGAGTCAGGTTATCTGATACATATAGGTTTTGGGTCGTTTTCAACCCCTAAGCAGGACGTGTTCAATGGATTTTTTTTACTATTAGTATTAAACTTTCTTACGCTGCTGATGAGTTTAGACTTTAACAACGGTGTGGCAATGTCCGCAATTACTGTGCCTGTAGAACCTTTAAAAGGCAGCTGGTATACGTCGCGCACATCTGACGATGACAAATTAACGTTTACCGCTTGAGACACGCCGATTACCATGCTGATGATATCCTCTTTTGTTTCTTCTGGTTTCTTGGGTAGGTTCTTTATCTCAAGTTTTGTGAGGCGTGATATTTGCTGTAGCTCTTCAATATTCTCGTCCAACGTCTGGTTTTGCATGTGATGATCTTTATGCAGTTGATCAAAGCTTTGACACTTGGCGCTCAGGTCACCGTATTTTGCGGAAATAAAGTCTAACGATTTCTCAAAGTCTGTGTTTAGATTTTTATTTCCGTGTTAATCTTTCGTATTTCTGAATTTATATCAGAATAATATTTTTTCATCTCTGCGATTTCTGTTATTAATTTGGTCATTGAATTATCCTGTTCTTTTTTCCATGAATCAAACAAATCTGCAAGCATGGCCCGCATTTCTTCTTTAAACAGAGAGAAGCGGTCATCCAGATCCTCTTTATCCGGCTGTTTACGTCTGATACTTATACCGTACTTGACTCATTGCTGGTAGATTTTGTAACATCTTGCTCTGAGCTATGGGCCTCTTTCAGTTGCGTATTCGTTTTATCCATAGTTAACAATATTAATACTATAATAATATGCGGCAGCTATTAAGCGTAGCAGACACTTGCCGGTAGCGCGAGGCGAGCGTCGCTGTCACATGAGTAAATGTGTCGCTGTCGCGCCGAGCGATGCGGTGAAAGGTGTGTAGCCGTTGTCGTCGTTGGTGGGGATTGTTTCGTAGCCGCCCGTAGCGCGCGTTCCACGTTATTGATAATTTCGCGACGCCGTAGCACTGTCTCCGTGGCGCGATGCGTAAGGTGATGGGTCACAACAAAGCCGCGTTGTGTGTCTTGAGTTCAAGCCCAAGCAACCACGTTCACCAATCACTTTAACAAAGTCACTGTTTGTGATAAGCAGTAACTTAAACACACTATTTATCTCACTCTCGGACCGCCTAGTGGGCAAGTCAATCTGATATAAAGTCCACAGGAGTAAGCAGGATTCGATTATTTAGGTCAACTACCAATCACAGAATTTAAAAAGCCAATACTGGCTAGCAAACGGCTACGCGTCAGGTCTGTACGATCGCCGGCGTTGGAATATTACGATTACAATTAACGAATTTTTTCAAGAAAAACTTGTTCTGACTTTTAATATTTGTTTGTTCTGGTATCATTGAAGATGATCCATATAAGCTTTTAGTTTTTATAATTTCCATTAGTTTGTGATAAAGATGTTTTTTACCTTTCAAATTAATCTGACCAGTTTTGTTCGAAAACATGTCAAAAGATAAGTATGTATTAGAGTCAAAGTAGTATACATATCCATAGACTTTCAGTAGGTACTGATACAAAAGGTTATTAAATAACTCTATTTTATAATTATATATGGGTGCTCCACAAATGTAGGTTGGGCCGCATATTACAATATTTATATTAGTTATGTGTTCATGACATGTTTGCCATATACAATGGCGTGCAAATATAATTTTGCTTATTAGCTTTAAAATAGGATAAGTTACAACCGCCAACCATTCCTATAACAAATTTAGGTCTCAAAGGTTTACAAAAACTATCAAAAGTTATGCATAATTTTATCAAGGAGTAATAATATTAATTTTAGAAATGTATACAATATCAAGGTGTTTATAATTACGTCAAAAAGAAAATCGAAATTATGTCATATTCATATGTATAAACTTATAACAAATAAGATTATGTCTAGTGAAATTTTAGTTCTAAAAAGTCACTGATATTATAATAAACTTTATCAGCAAGAAATGATTTTGCTTTTTGCTTAAATGCGGCCCTCTTCAAATCTTGCAAAATTTTTGGGCACTTTATTATAAACTAGAGGACGCCAGCAGCTACGCCTCCATTTTTTTTAAATTTACCCGTTTTGACCGATCCCGTGGGAATTTCGGGAAATCCCTTCTTAGTGCACCCCTACGGTCCCCAAGGAACATACATGCCAAATTTCAGCTTCCTGCGCCCAATGGTTTCGGCTGTAGCGTGTCTGTCAGTCAGTCAGTAACGCAAGGATTTTATATATTAAGATTATTGGAGCCATGCAGATAACAATTTTGAGCACAAGTGTAGTCTTAGATGTATGCAGACAAAGTTAATTGCTTTCGCGCCTATTTCGAGAATATCTATCTGCCATACGCGGAAATAGATTTGGATTCCTTTTGACAAATAAAGCCGTGTCTAATATATAAAGAGATGGCAGTGTAAGGATCTTATATCTATGAAAATACGACCTACAAGAATCTCTGACATTCAATCTAAACATTGACCTTAGACATCGTTTTTGGGCTTTAAAAGCGATTTCCTTGGGGGTTGAGTTACCCCAAATGATCACTCCGTATCTTAAAATTGATGAATGAACATTTACAAATAATAATACTAATTCTTTTAGAAATCGTCTCAATATGTGTCTACCAATTTAGGTGACGGTCAATTGATAAGCCTAAAAACTTTGTAGTATTAACCACGTCAATAGTATTATTATTATTTTTAATGTCAAAATTAGGGAATGTCAGTGTACATTGGCCAATGTATAATAACAGTTTTATTGATATTTTTTTTTTAATTATTGTTGTCAAGCCATTCAATCGTTTTATTCAATGTATTATTTATTTCCGTTTCATACGAATCTCGATGTTGACAAGGTATAGTGATCGTACTGTCGTCTGCAGAAAGTGTAGGATAGTTAATGGACTTCGGCAGATCATTAATGTAGAGCGTAAATAGAGAAGGTCCTAGCACACTTCCTTGAGGTACACCGTAGATAGCAGAGCGTTCTTAAGATATGTATTTTTCCTGTCGTTTAGTGATACTGTTTATCTTACTGATTTCCGTTACTTGTTTCCTGTCATGTAAGTAAGATTGTAAAAGTTTTTGGACATTGCCTCGGATTCCGTAAACCTCAAGCTTTTGTAATAATATATTATGTTGCATGTGATCGAATACCTGCGACATATCACAAAACATAGCACAAACTGGATTATTTATATCTTAATTTGTCATGACTATGTATAAAAAGTCGTCCAAGGCGACGGTCTTAGAGAGCAACCGGAAACAACTCTAAGATCATGATGATTATAGATTGAGTGATCAAATCTAAAATTAATCTACATTACGTATTTGGCTATTTCTAAGAAGGTTACAAATACAATCAATACACATAAATAAAATTGGAGTGTCTGTTTGTAATATTAAAATAACCGCTTTTTACTAAATGCATATGGATGTTTACATGGTACATATACCGAAATGACATTTTTTAATTTTGTGTCTGTCTGTCTGTTTGTCTACTTTCACTGACGGATAGCTAATGTACCAAGGAGTAACTAAGGCTATAAATTAACCGGGTACGCAAAGTAGTTCCTTCAGAACGCGGGTGAACCGCGGGGAAACCGCGAGAAACAGCCAGTTTGACTTAAAAAATATAAAATCGAAATAGGAAACTGCTGACACAAACATTTAACAAATTGCTAGGGAAGTATTATCGCGGTGCAAATGTTTTGCTTTAGTTTCAAAACGGTGAGACAAAATATATTTTTGGAAGTTGGATGAAATGGAACTATTTTAATTCCAGCTATTTTGGTATTTGCAATAACTTTAAAAGCAAAATAAATACAATTTTATACGCCTGAAAACTTTTGTAAAAACCCAAAATATTTTTTTAAACACAAAAATAGAATTGAAATCCACACTCAGGTAATATTTTTACCCTTATAGCCTATTAGTCGATTAAATTCAAAAGAAACTACGCACTTACTTGAGGGTATCAGATAAATCGCAAGGCTTTGTAATAATCCCTGGGACAGTATTACAATGAAACTCTTACAAAACATTACTTTTTACTTTTTAGCCTTGGAATATTATTTTATTTTAAAGTGCCATTTGGCTAAAGCTGGGTCTGGAACATATGGCGTATAGGTAACCCTGGTTAATGAAAATACATAATTATGTTCAATAAGTATTCCCTGTCCGAGGAATTCTGCGGACATAACTTCGAAAAGTCTGTGGTGCGTTGGATTGAGGCTAAATCACATTGCGGTTTGTTGCAGTCTCCATTAGGCTATATGCAATCATGTCGTTTGCTATGTATAAGAAAAAAATACTTTTATCACTTAGCAGATCGATAAGCATTTCTTAATTCAAAACATATAAAAAAAAAAACGATTTATTTTATAATTAATATATTCACCGCTTTCAGTAAATAATCATATACTGATTCACAAACAGAATATAAATTACATAGGAACAAAATCAATAAAATCGTAAAATTATGATGTTGTAACAATATCTTATTAATTGTTTAAATGCTAGTTATAACTTAGTTCGTATTCAATCATACTTTACTAATTCACGACCTTAAGTCATACAACTATTTTTCAGAAATGTATTCATTACAAAAGTATATTTGCCTCACGCCCCGATAGTTTTCAGCGAAAACTTTTTGTTTCTGAACAAGAACTCTACTCTCAAAGCCATCATTATTCAAATAAAAGTTGTTGATAGAGTCAATTGTAGATTCTACGTGTCTGCCGAGTTCCGATCGCTATATAAAAATGTCTTGATTGACAGTATTGAAATCTTATGGAGTTTTCTCTTATTGGGGAAGTTTGGTAAAGTTATTTTGTGTCATATTTAGTTTGCGAAAGTTTCCTAATTGGATCGTTTTATAAATCAATGGAGTACTTCAATATTGGTTTGACTGCACGGATGGTGTAATCGTCGGGTATTGTGGATTCCATACCCACATGTTACAACAATTTTTTCCACAAATTGTTATTTTTCAAGTATTGTTTGTTCCTTGTATTTATCGTATATATTTGTAAATCCTGAAATTAATTATTATTTTGGGTAGGAAACACAAGTGTACTTCACTTTACAAGAAAAAAGAAGAAGGATTTAACTGAGAGGGAAAGCTTTTAAGCTAACGACAACAATACAAATAATCTAATGTCGATATTCTGACTTGAGCCAGCCCATTTTTGCTGAAAACAGCATTAATCGAAGACCCTACAAAATGGCTGTGACAAAACAAATAACGGAAAAACATCGCAGGCAGCACAGCTTCTTATTGCTTTTCCCCCACAGCTCTCATTCATCATTATGCATGCGATAGTTTGGTTAGATGGCGCTCGTCGTCACGCTAACAGTTAGCTCCGCATTAAAATCTTACAAAAAATAGTAAACCTTAACTCACATAGAAAATTCCATGTGACAAACAAAATTTAAGTTACATTTTATTCGTGACAGTGTTATTTCGAAAAAATACACGTTAATTAAACAACAGACAGTTAAGTTGTGTAAACAGTGATGACAATGTATATTATTACAAAATCTTAACTTTTACGTGACTTTGTGAGATAAACTAATAGTGGTGAACTTTAACAGTGACAATACCCAATAATCTCAAACACAAGTGCGTATTCATACAGTGGGATTAAGAAAAACAAAGAATTTATAATACTTTGAAGACCAATTTTTATTTGAATATCAGTTTTGTGCCTCGAAAGTTCATACTAGTGACATCTGTATAACAGCTAGATAAATACATACGTTAGACACACAGCGTTGATAACAGTGTACAGTGACATCTATGAACAAGATCCTCAAATACTTCGATACATGTCGCTCTAAACAAGGAACACTACAAATATGTAATAATAGTGACATCTATTACGTCTAAGTAGAAAGATATAAACAACTATTCCGAACGTAGTCACATAATTCAACTGAATGGTTAAGTACCACTGCAGCGGAACAGTTAGTGCGACAGGTCTGATTGAATTGGAGTACCACGAACGATCCTCGGTAACGAGTTGGCTTTTTGTGGCTTATTTTCAAATATAAATAATTAATTGGTCAACAATGTCGGAATATAATTTCGATAACATTACGGAAAGGAAACGGACGATAACTAATTTGGAATTTAATAGAAGCGAGTTTGACATGGATGTATCGTACCATCGGAGTCTGGAAATGTGCCCGGTACGCCAATAGGCTCGCCCCTTATTACGTGGGACTAAAGTATATCTGGCGAAAAGTGGGTGTAGAAATACACCTCTGCCTACCCCTTCGGGGATAAAAGGCGTGACGATATGTATGTATGTATGTATCGTACCAAAGCCAGCCCAATAATACAAGTACATGCTCTATTGGAGAATACGACACAGTAATTTAGGATAGCCCCATATTATTCCGAAGTATTGTCTAAGATTAAGGAGATATGTCATAATAATTTTGAAGAATATTTTGACGAGAGGAGCCAAGAAAAAACCGGCCAAGTGCGTGTCAGGCCACGCGCAATGTAGGGTTCCGTAGTTGCCCAAAATGACTTACTGAAAAGGGTTTAATGTACAACAAATCCGACTTTTTATTTTGCTGAAAAAATAATTTTAATAACACTATTATAAGAACCTAAGTTTTGTTTAGAAAAATACTAGGTATGTATCCAGTTATGTATTGTAAACATAAAATGTGGTTTCCAAAATATACTACTACTATACATACGTAGTACCGTAGTACATTACATACCAAAGTACGTATATGTTTAAGATTAAGCCAGCGCGCCCAATGTAAACTCACAGAAATAGGTATTTATAGGTTAACCGACGATTACTCGTAAACTAGTGATATCTACTTAGCCGTGATAGTTTTCCTTTTAAATTCGTTATATGTACTACATTTGTGATTTTTTTCACCTCTTCCAGATTAATAGTTTAGCCGGCAGAGGGGGGGGACACTTGAGTCTAACAATTTTTTTCACTTCAAAGCTTGATATTTGACAAACCAATCATTTGATCGAAAAATGATTTGAGCAAACTAATAATATTTTTTAAAACCTATCCAATGATATCCCACATGATGGGGTACTCAACCAAAAAAAAATTCAACCCCACTATATATGTAGGGGAGATACCCTTAAAAAAAATATTTTCCTAAATTTTATTCTACAGTTTTGTTGCAATATCTTATGTTTATATTCATGTCAAATATCAGCTTTTTAGCACCAGGCGTCTTTGAGCTAGGCTGCGGACGGACAGACGGACAGACATGACGAAACTATAAGGGTTCCTTGTGGACTACGGAACCCTAAAAAGGAATATGGGATAAGACCATCCAATGTGAGCCTCCTCGTATTCCTTGGTTCTTCCATGTTGATTTAAGTAGATCATTAGTGGTCACAGCACACAGGTTGCGTTCAGGTCACTTTCCATCAAATAAGTTTGCATATCTCATGAAGAAAGTTGACTCACCAAACTGTGATCTTTGCAACAAGATTGATGTTGTGCATCACTTATTGATGGAATGTAAAAAGAACCAAAGGGAGAGAGAGTGGTTGATACAGAATTGTAATGTTAACATACATGACATTGGTGTTTTTTCTAGCATATTAACGAAGCCAGAATCAAAGCTCGCTAGATATATATATATAATATGGTGTTAGTAGCTGTTAAGTTTCGTCAACGTAATGCATAAGTAGTTAATAGGAGGTTAAAATTGTAAATAAGGGTATGATGGGGCTGACATACCTTTAAAATGTAAAAACCCCTAAATAAAAATAAGAATTAAAAAAAAAACTTAAATATTGAAGATACGAACCTAAAAAGCGAAATACAAAGCTATCAACGTAAAATACAACTTTTTAAATCCGTTGGCGTAACAAACGCTTACAACTCACACAATGTGTCGCCCTTGAGGTTTTATTCGCCACAATATCGAAGACGCTTCAAATATACAAACCTGAAAATAGGATTACCCAGAACTTCTTCGCGAGAAATGACTATATGCTCGATAAATTATCACACTCCTAAAATCAGTCGGCAATCGGTAACGAAATTAAATCTCAGTCTTGATTCCTCAGAGATACAGCCAAACTTTCTGCATAATAGTCCAAAACGGTGCCACCAAAGCGATGTAGCTACTATTGTCGACAGAATAGACAAAAATACTATCCATCATACATATACACTGGATGCATATACATATCCCCGGTACGGCAATAGGCTCGCCCCCTATTACGTGGGACTAAAATAAATCTGGCGAAATGTGAGTGTAATATTTACACCTCTGCCTACCCCTTCGGGGATACAGGCGTGAGACTATAAATAAATAAAATAAATATACACTGGAAACCACAGGAGTAACGAGACAGTCTGGGAGTGAACGTCAGCAAGAACAAATTACAGAAGGTGGCCACTATGATAGCAGATCAACAAGGAGTAGGGTTACAAAGAATACTTCAAAAATTAGTAGGGGATGACTATAATGTGACGTCTTTTAGAAAGCCTGGTGCAAGATTGTCTGATGCTTTAAATACTTCAACTACTGTACTTGAATCTATCTTGACAAAAAAAGACTACGTTATAATAATGGGCGGTATAAATGATGTTAACCCTTATGAGTTTCTATCTAAGCTTACTATTTTTTTGAACTCTGTAACTACTCCAAACATTCTTGTATCCGAAATTCCCTTCAATAAATCTCTTAATGTTAAGAAATTAAATTATGAACTAAGATTTATATGTAGTAAGTTTAATAATGTTACATTTGTTGACATGAACTGTAATGATTACAAACCCCTTAAAAATAACATGTCTTACTATGTTGGTCGCTATCTATTGAAAGACATCTTAAAATTACACTATGCGCAGAATTTTAATAATTTTATGAAACATAAATCATGTATGTCATGTAAAAACACCATATCACCAGATAATAAGTATTTTGTCTCTGTGTCTACTCAAACTTGTAATGAAAAACTGCATGATGTTGAACAAGTAGAAACCAACTTGATGACTAAACTTCCTTCATCAAAATATTAATGGGCTGATATCGAAAGCAGATTTACTTACAATCGGTCTTGAATCTTTGCAACGGGACAAAAGAGACATAGGAGTACTCTGTATTACCGAGCATAACATGATCAAAGAAGACAGATACTTATTAAATATACCAGATTATACACTTGGTTCTATAGATGTTTTGCATAGACGTGGTGGTTCATGTATACTAGTTCATAAAAAACACATGTTTACTCCAATTAAGGATATCAATAAGTTTTCTGTTGAAAATATTATGGAATGCTCGGGAATAAAACTTCTAGAACACAAACTCTATGTGATATGCATATAAAGACCGCCGAAATGTAATGTAAAATTCTTTACTGCTTTAAATTCCTTGTTGAGTGAGTTTTGCTACGGAAAAAATTAGAAAATATTTTGCGGAGATTTTAATATAAATGTTCTCCAAAAAAGTTTTGAATGCACTCAATTTATGCAAATATTATGTTCATTTAACTTGAAATTAGCTTTGAAGCAACCTACACGTTTGGTAACCGGGACGTGCATCGATAATTTCATACATAACACTAGGCGCAGTTCGTGCGAAATTCTTGAGTATGCTCTTTCTGACTACACGGCCCAGTTATTTACAATACCTGTGAGACAAGTAAACCCAATTAAGTATTGGTTTGTAAGAAAAAGGGATTATTGTAAGACAAACATTGAAAAATTTAAGCAATGTATAAATTCACTTAGTTTTAATGAGGTATTTTGTTGTTCAGATCCAAATGTAGCCTTTACAGAATTTTATGAGCTGTTTTGTCTATTTTATAATCTATGCTTTCCCACGTTAATAATTAAAATTTCGGCTATAACAAGACCAAAATGGATTACGAAAGGCATAAGGGCATGTTGTAAACGTAAGCGTAAATTACTGTGGCAATATCGAAAAAATAAGACTCCTACAAATAAAAATAACTTAATGAGCCTGTCATCTAGGTTGAACAGGATTATAAAGCTTACTCAGAGATCACAAAATGACAACTTCATTCGTAATGCATCGAACAAATGTAAAGCCACTTGGGCTGTCATCAATAAAAATAAATGTAATGCACTTAAAGAGGACATTCAGAATCTTACAGTTAATAATGAAACTATCAGAGAACCTTTGCAAATAGCGAATTTATTCAACAACTATTTTGTTGATCAAATAACCAAACTGGAACAAACTACAGGCAAAATATGTATGATCAATATGCCAGGTTCCTTGTTTATGCCTCCTACTATTCCTGATGACATTAATGCAATTATTTTAAAACTAAAACCCACAAATAGAACTGGCTATGACGACATATCTACTAAAATATTAAAACATGTATCTTCTAAATTATCTTGTATACGGAGCTACTTGATTAATCTTTCTATAACAAATGGTGTATTTCCCAAGGAACTGAAAATCACCATTATAAAACCACTTTTTAAGAAAAATAACAAATCTAATATGGACTGTTACAGGCCTATAGCTCTAGTTCCAGTCTTATCTAAGATATATGAGAAAGTTATTCATGGATGTATTTTTAGTTATTTTGAATCAAATGGGTTACTAGCAGATGAGCAAACTGGGTTTAGAAAAAATAAAAATATAAACATGGCAATATTTCAATTTCTTAATATAGTAATGACTGAAATTGATAAAAAAAGTCAAGCAGTTGCTGTTTTTATGGATTTAAGTAAGGCTTTTGACTGTGTGGACCATGTCACGTTATTAAATAAGCTTTATGCTTATGGAGTAAGGGGAACTATATTTAGTGAAATCATACCTAAGTGACAGGATACAGTTAACACAAATTTTTAGACTGTGTACATCCAAAAAGATGGTAGTAAATTACTCATCTGAGCCTAGGAAGGTAGTTTTTGGAGTTCCTCAGGGTAGCGTGTTGGGACCGCTTTTGTTAATAATGTATGTAAACGATCTGCCTCGGATAACAAACCATAAAACCATACTCTTTGCAGACGATAGTACAGTCGTGCTTACTGGCAATAACAAATCTCAGCTTGAATATGACATAAACGAAACCTTACAAAATACTGTTCAATGGTTAACAGTAAATAATTTAAAATTAAATATTGATAAAACTAGCATAATGGTGTTTTGAAATAGAGCAAACAAATTGACTGACTTAGATATAAGTTATAATGACAAACCAATAGAAAAGGTAAAGACAACAAAATTTTTAGGAATTAATATTGACGAAGCTTTGAACTGGAAATCTCATGTAGAATCATTATGTGCAAAAATAAATCAGCATTCCTATGCTCTGTATAAGCTGTCTAAAACTGCCAGTAGATCAACGGTTATTATGGCCTATCATGGTTATGTATCGCCGATTCTTAGTTATGGTGTCATATTATGGGGCAATTCCACCGATGTCGAAAATGTATTTATTTCCCAAAAGAAGTGCATAAGGTCTATATGTCAAATAAAACAAACAGATTGTTGCAGACCGTACTTTCTAGAGCTGAAAATATTGCCGTCACCATGCATATATATTTTGGAAACTGCATTATTTGTTAGGAAAAACTTGCAACTGTTTGAAAAATTTAAAAGTAATTGACATCACCTTAAAATATTGTGTCCATCAAATTCTACAGCTTTCTTAAATAAGAGTGTATTCTGCATGGCTCCGAAAATCTACAATCACTTGCCTAAATCAATATTAGAAACAGCAAATTCTAATATATTTAAAAGTAGAGTAAAATGTCTCTTACTCAAAAAAATATATTACTCGGTTCACGAATTTTTAAATGATCAAATTGTTTAATAAAAAGGAGTAATTATAACATTAAAATTGAATTTTTATTAATGATTAATTTATAGGACATTTTCATTGTATTGTTAACATGTATTAATGTGATTTATTGACTTTTTTTATTAAATTTGATTATTGTTTTGTTATAATTTATTAATGTAATTTATTGACATTTTGTTTTTCTTTTATTTAATTAGTTATATTTAAATTGTATTAACTGGAAATATTTTTTTGCATGCCGCAAGGTAAAATATATATATTTTTTTTTGGTGTCGGTTTGGAAAATCCTCATGGAGTTCCTCCGCCCTGGGGGAAGGGCGAAGGGGACTGTCAGACTCTTACTGACTAAAAACCAACCCGTATTCCTCACGTATCAGTATGTCGGAGGGTCGGGTATCGCTGAAGCATTCCTCGCTACCCCCCGACGGGTATTGGCCCGCCATATGGTCAGGCGGGCCCCGAACAAAACCCTCTTGGCGGCGGATGAAGGTGTTGGGCTCCGCCGCCAAAACACTCAGCGGCCGCAGAGGATAGGGAGGACGGCAACGCAACACCGCATCTCCTCTTCCTCTGCGGCCCCACTGCGACGCAACGATGGTGCGCCTCCATTTGGTCGCGGGAGATAGGGCGCGCGGCAACGCAACACCGACACGCCTCTCCTCCCGCGACCGCACCCGACTGCGAGGGACAGAAGAACTGTCCCTCGCACCCGCCCCTTTGGACGCATCCTGCGCAGGCCTCCGTCAAGTCCACGCGGAGCGTCCCCTCCTGGATCCCTCTTAGCTTCACCGCGGGTGATCAATCCACGGTTACTAAGCCCCCTACCACGACAAGGTGGAGATTCCACGGGGGGGAAGGTAAAATATTGTGGATCTATTTTGTACCTATCTTTATCACCATTTTTGTACCTATATTAGAGCAAATAAAGAATTTGAATTTGAATTTAAATTTGCTCTAATATTTCTTAAACATCTCAACTCTAGTGTAACCACACGCTTAACTGCGTCTTACATTGTGTTAGCTGTGATGCAATTCAGACTATTATAAGGAATTTGATCTTCAGATTTTATTGAGACGAGTGAATGTAGGTAGGTATTTTTGAGTATCAAAAAAGAGAATTATTATAATGCTTAACATCTTCATGAATAACTTGGCTACATTGATGATACAACGGAAAAGATTGAAAATCTTAGTGTCGCCAAGCCGACATCATGAGTAGCAATAAATATGTATCAGCATCATCATGATTAAAGCTTGGACACACGCCTCTGCGATTTTTTTTAGACGACAGTGACCTTCCGAGTTTCAATGTAGTTTCTAAATTTAGACAAGTGAATTGGCTATCTAGACCTAACTTTAGCTTATCACTCAAAACTTTAAGCTAGAACGGTATAGTCAAAATTCTGTGTATACTACTTAGCTCCAAAAATGTACGTAGATACGGACAGAACGTTACCTACAAGATATTATGCAAAAGTTTCACGAAAACTCGACATCGTGGTCGAAATTTCATAAGCCTTCCCGGTTGGAATAAACCCTCCTTTTATATTCTATAAGCCATTTAATATCTCAAATTCAATGTTACGTTCGTAAGGCAACGAAATGTTGACCCAAGTACTTTATATAATAATTTATATCTTATACTAGGGGAGGCCCGCAGCTACGCCTGCAATTTTTTTTATTTTACCCGTTTTGGCCGATCCCGTGAGAATTTCGGGAAATCCCTTCTTAGTACACCCCTACGGTCCCCAAGGAACATACATGCCAAATTTCAGCTTCCTGCGCCCAATAGTTTCGGCTGTAGCGTGTCTGTCAGTCAGTCAGTAACGCAAGGATTTTATATATTAAGATTATTACTGTCGTACTTCGGGTTCAAAAAAAAAATTTTTTACTGAGCATCAAAATACTTTTCATGTCATTTTATGGTGACATCAAATCTTTATTACTGCGGCGCGTTATCAACCTTTCAGGCAATAAACATTATAGGTTGGTTCTTTCAAGTCATATTTAATAATGAAGGAATGCATTATTAGGTCATTTTTATAATTCACTGGCCATTTGTGGGTCGGTGAAATTTATGACGGACAATCACGGCCGAGTATTTTATGGCAAATTTTAGGTGACAATAGAGCCTGAATAATGTTAGTGCTACTGTATACACCACTATTTTTGAATTAGTACAAACAATTTAACAGGGCTCTAAGTATCTTTAACTGATCATATTTGTGTAGGTAAAAAATAAAAACACTAAGTCCCAAAACTGTCCACAAAAATACGTAATAATTGGTAAATGCATAACTAAAACTATGAGTAGTAGTAGTAAACTATTCCATTGATAAATTCCCCCCGTCCCTCTGCGCCCGCGCCGCGCCCCGCCCGATGCGACAAACAGTGCTAAATTGTAACCGGTAATGAGCGCATCGTTTTTTCGATGGCTTATCAGTTCACATCATGGGAGTATGTAGCTATGCTTCGTGCGTACTTTTTGAGTGGATAAAACGCGAGTGCAGCTGTGCGTTTGTACAGGCAAGAGTTTGGAAGCCAGTGGCACACCGGTGACACTCTCTGTACGTGAGAGTTTCGGCGCCGTTGACCTTGAGCCGGTGTGTATCAGCGCTAGGGTTGATACCGAAATGAAATTTACACTTGTGCCAAAAAATATTATACATAGGTAGTAAATATGTTATGGAATGTAAATGTTTCTATGTATTACATGTATGTATTTACAAAATAAAAGTATATTATGTATGTTTATCCATTACCTAGTACCTAACCAAAGTACAAGCTCTGCTTAGTTTGGGACTAGATGGTGTTGTGTGAATGTGCTAGAATATTATTATATAACTTGTACAAGGACATGTAGGTATGTAATGAAAGATAGGCTTGATTTATAAAAAAAATAATCTTTTAATACATTTTTAGGTATAAATTGCCAACTCTTACATATTTTCGGCTTTTATGCATACATATTGTATTATAAATAATCATGCCCGGAAAATATGTTTATTTCTCGGGCATGATTATTTATATTATTTAACAATTAAATAAAAATACGATCGCGTCGTGTACGTGTGAAAAGTACGTGCGGTGCAATTCACTCTGTGGGTGCAATGCAAGCCCTCGGTCGAGGCAGTCTGGTGACTGCCCGCTCCACGCCCCGCGCGCCGCACAAGGCCCCCGCAGCTCCAGACACTCACACATAGCCGCGGGCGACTTTACGAACACTCATGTTTAAGTGTCGCTTCTTTTCGCGTAGTGTATATATTCTTTGCCAGTGGATCGCTCGAGGCGGCCCCGTAGCTTGGCCTCCATGCTCACCTGACCTCACGGCCATGGACTTCTTTTTGTGGGTGTACAAAAGTGAGCCTGTTATTGTCGAACAATTAAAACAGCGCATATTGGACGCTTATGACGAAGTGAAAAGACAGAAGCGTACTTCTCGCGTTAAAAAACTATTTAATTAAACTTGCCCGCTGTGTATTGACAATAGTGGTGGACATTTTATTTTTCGTGTGAGCGTGTGGCCAACTCTGGTGTCGGAGTTTTCAGACCGCCCGAAGGCCTCCGACATGGCCTAACGATCCTTATCCTTGGACAAGAATCGGGACCGATAGCTTTACGTGCCCTCCGAAGCACGGTAGCGCTCAGATGTAAATGCCACACACGGTCACCCATCCAAGTGGTAACCTATGCAATCGTTGCTAAACTTTGCCGATCTGTTACGAACGGCAAGCCAAGTCTCGCTACGAGCGCTACGATATACGACTTGTAAGTAAAAATTACCTACGTACGTAAATAACAATTTGATGTAGGCGGCTCAAAATCGGTCTGTGTGGAGAACCGCCTTATTTCCAGCAGTGGACGTCTCTAGGCTGACATGATGATGATGAAATTTGTAAATAGCAGCTGATTCTAACTTCAAAAATACGCCAAAATTACTATTTTCTTTTCGTCCAGAATACCTTCTTTTATTTGATATTTGTTTGCTTTCTAATTACATACCTCCGTATTTAATTACTTGTAAAACGGTAAATTTTGCCGGTCCTTAGCCCGGATGAAGTTCAACCCTCTCCTTCATAGGAGAGGGTAGAATTAAGAAAATTAAAAAGTAACTACCTACACTTATTATTTTGCTTCATTTTATTGTCTAAGGCTACCTACATCATAAGTGCGACAGAGAGAATGCGAATGAGCAGGATGGAATAATATCAATGAATTAGTGAATGGATGGTAAAATATGACTATGATTTAAGTGAGATTTTCTACAATAAACTAATGATAATAACTTTGCTCTTTATAGATATTATGAAATTCTTATGTCACATATATGATATTAATGTCTTTGCTAATATGTCCTTAAAGTTTTTGTACTAATTAAAAAATAATGGTGTATAAATGGTGGTTTTAGCTGCTTTGTGAGACAACGAACTATAATTTTAGTAATATTCGGATGTTTTGATTTATATTTGTGCGTTTTATATTGAACAAATAGATAACGTTATTTTTAAGTGTTTATTCTATTGCATATGGCATTCCTAAGCTTTTAAGTTTTGTCTTAACAAACATTGATATTTTAAATATGTTTCAGTATTATACTTATAAAATTATTAAGTACAGCTATATTTGCTTCTTAAGATTTAGCTTAACCCTAGATTACTAACCTTCGTCAATTCGACTACGCGGGTTTGTTTAAATCGTGCTAACTTTTACGCGCGCGATCGCACTGCTTCCACACTTTAGATAATCTCAGTCGACCCGTTGCCCCTCTGACTGACGGTAGTGTTTTGAGTGGGGGGCACCGTGAGCGCTGTTCCAGCAACCATGGGTCGTCGCATCGACGAAGGTTAGTATTAACGTAACATTTTGTCCTATTTAGTTGGTGAACTCTTGCGTTTTTTTTGTTTTGTTTATTTATTTTATTTGCAAAAATAATGCGACTGTTGTACCTCCTACCTAAAAAAGGCAAATATAAGCCTTGTGTCCCTCCGCAAAGCGAAGGATGACAAGAAGTAGTTGCACCCAGAGCAATAAATCGTAGTGCGGGGAGCACAAACTTGACTTTTGTCACAAATGTATAACTTGATAGATTATTACCAAAATTTTTGTTTCATTACTTTATTTCATTCGTTATTTCTAATACTTGAAAATTATTTTTCACATTTACTTTGAAATAATACTTTAAAAAATCTTTTAAAATGTTATCATTGTTAATTTGCCATAAAACCTACGATCTCATTTATAAGGCAGATTTTTTAATAAATATGCCATTTTGGTTTATGTAAATTTATTAATTTATAAGAAGAATATAATAAATTTATAATAAAAATAAAAAATATGCATTTTTAATTCAAATAAAATCCATTATCCCCTTTATTAAATACCGTAGTCGAAATTACGAAGGTTAGTAATAAGGGTAAAAAAATAAGGTTAGTGATCTAGGGTTAAAGAGCAGACATTTTAAGAATGTATGTATGCAAAATTATCAAGCAGGTATTAATTTTCGAAACGATAATTATATGTACCTACCCTCCTACAATTTAGTTGACAAGAGCGTGTTTCTTGGGTCTACTATCATTTCAATTTTTTATTGTAATTTTTCATTGCAATCACGTCTGTGACCAAAACAGGGAGAATGGGCATTTACCTCATTTTTGAAAATTCTAGGATATTTTCATCATTCACCTTACTGAAAGTAAGTCAGTATAATGTAATAATAGAAGAAGGGTTACTGAAAAATTGCATTTCATCATAATATAATCCTTATTATGTTACACAAGATACTTTTAGAGTGCAAATGTTTTTATGATTGCAACCCCTTGCAAAATTTATGGAACCATTTTGCTACATTTCCGCGAGCCCGGTAGCATGCATAAGTTGGCGATGATAATCAAAGGGTACCGATGATAAATACACATTTATTGCACTTTTCTTATGTAGTCTGAGATCCGTAAGAGCGACCTTCACCGATCTGGTTAATGAATGAAAAGTATTTTATAGTAAATTTTGCGTGTTAAAAAATAATTATATCGCGAATGGGTTGGTAAAAAAAAATCCGGTACAGGCTAAAAAAAAATTGTCAACTGCTTTTCCTGACAGGTTTTTCGTAGACAGCCTAATTCGATATAAAATACTTTTCATCCAATAAGCAGCTCGTTGAAGGTTGCTCTTCTACGTATCTTAGACTAATAGGAATTCTTGTAACTTAATAATGAATAATAAAGACATACAATATTATATATATTATTAATGTGTAATATGGACTATGTTAGGGTTAAAGCTGTGATAAATGGATTGTAAAATAAAATAATGCATCTTTGCCACCTTGGGAGTATACAACATACCAACACATATAGACAATTATAGAGCCTGCTTGGTCATGCTGAAAAAGGTCCTCTAGCGCCGGCCCTAAGCAAATTGGGACCATAAAAAGAGGATGATGGGTCAAGTCCTTTGGGATGCTGGATTCTTACCAGAAAATGTCCTTATATATATAAAGAACACAAGCAACTCACTTTGTGCGTGTTTAAATATGAGGTGCGATGCTTACCTATAGAAGGCTGTTTCACAATTCTTAGTTTTATAGTGGTTTATTTATTATTCGGTATGTGTAAACAGATGATGGTAGACCAGTAAATAAATATGGGTCAATTTTTTTAAAAGCTTTTGCTTGACTTGCAATGTGGTTAACGTTGTGATTTATATTTATTGTGATATAATATGATGCTGTCATTGAAAATTAATATTTTTTTTTACATTGAAATGAAAAAGTCAAATAGTTTGACTGATATTACATGTAAACCGAATACACCATTCGGTTTAAATATAATAGAAACTATATTATTCATCCGCCGCCTTCACATCCAAGAAGGATAAAGACACCAGATGACATTAGGACACTGTGAGCTCATTCTGCGTAAACAGTAACACCAATAGTTGAATAATATAATTTCTACATTCAAGACAAAAACAAATGTCACCGCGTCTTTTGAAACCACGATTCTTGTAAAGTAATCGAAACATCGGACAATAATAAGTAATGTAGTTTCTAGATCATTCGGTTTATATGTCAGCCTAACCAATACATTGCGATAAAAGGCGTAAACTGTAGTTAAATTTTAATGTGTAACATTCGCGTAAACCCAAGAAAGTAATACTTTGTACAGTTTTGTTGCAAAGGTACATTTTATTGTTGTAGTGATGTCTGACCGTCATATTTTTCTATTCTCATTTAAAGAAAACTTATCCAGCCATATTTCATAGTAGTATTTAACGCAAAGCTTACTGTATTCTCTCTCGCACTGGTGATTTAAATCCATTCAAGACGTTAAGTCTAAGATTTACCACCGTTTTTTGGCTAAGTCACCCCACTTTCATATGAAATTCTTAGTAATATTTAATTTATTTTTGACTTTATTTGCCGGTGAATATATGTTACCTACTTATGTTTTAATACGTAGCGTATTATTAGAATTGTGTAGTATAGTTAAAAGAATTCCTGTTAAACATAAGCCAAGAAAGTATATGTAGTGATGATGATTTTTCAAATTAAAATTCGTAATATTTAAAAAAATAAATTTGAATTTAATAATTATCTAATGACATATACTTCAGTTCTAATTGTTTCGAATATAATAATTTTCATATGCATGTACTTTTTGCTTGCTGTGTTTAGGTTTTAGTCGTAAAGAGTAAAGTAATAGTCATTTAACACTTTATTTGTCAAGTGATAAAGCAAATTGCTAGACTCTGTAACCAAACTCGTCTTCAGCAATGGTTCCTAAAATAAACCGGGAGCATTGAGGCACAATATTGTAAAATAATTAATTTATGAAAATCATTCTAGGATAACAAAATAAAATCATTTAACAGGACTGAGTCGTTCCCTCTCTGACCACGACCGGTGCAAGACGTCGAAAAGACATATTCAGACTATACTTTATATAAGTTAATTTTACGCGATCAAGACCCGTTTAATAATGTAGTATAATGTATAATTGTGAAAGTTTCAAATCGATTTTCCTAGGATATGACATGTACCAGGCCGCTATGTACCATTCTGACGTATAAGCTGCAAAGTTTCATCAAAATTCATTCAGCAATTTCTGCGACAATGAACAACAAAAATCCATCCTCGCCAACTTTCGGGTTTAAAACACTACTAGGATTTACATTGACTAATCACCCACCAGGTTGGAGTAGTCGTTTCCTAGAGTGAAGACCGCGCCTTGGCAAATGTAGTGTAGGACGCACTCCGGCGAGGTAGAGTGACGATATACGCAAAGTGGCTGGCAGCGTCTGGACACGAAGAATCGAAAATCGGGCTCGGTGGTGTGCCATTGGCGGGGCCTGAATCCAGCAGTGGACTATGGCAGGCTGATGATGATGAATCACCCACCATTCGTTCAGTATTCCATTAATATCATTCCGAAACTCACAAAGAACATTGTAAATAACTTTCACCTGTGTTTTACGTTTACAATAATTCTTCGTCATAAACTTTACGAGTTTCCCTTTGTACGTGAGGCTTTCGTTGACATGAACTGACACACTTGCGTTTATGTGTTGTTAAAATAAAAATATGTTATCGTGACCTGTACCAATTTTTATTGGCTTATGCAATACTATGAAGCAATAAAATAAATCTATATTAAGGGTTGAATTTGGGTTCTGTTTAGAATTTACAACTTTTTTATAGCATTATCGTAATGTATTAACGGGATTATGCTTTTTGGTATTTATTTACCTTGAGAGGTTTGTATTCGGCCGGGTTACATAGGGAATGTGTGTATGGGTGTGGTGATGGATTAAGAAGTGTCACTACCCCATTTCCTTCTGCAGGAGTCATAAGAGGCGACTAATGAAAATACACGAAGCAAATAGTGTCTTGTAGAAGAGACGGAAAACTCGATATTAAACTCTATGTGATAAGAGGGTGTTGTGGGGTAAAAAAAGATGTAGTGACAAGCATCGAGAAAGGTATGCTAAGGTGGTTTGGGCACGTGGAGAGGATGGATTACGAAAGACTGACCAATCAGATATATAAGGCAAGTGTGGAAGGGACAGGACGAAGGGGAAGACCTAGGCGGACGTTTTCTGGCCAGATTGGAGACATCCTAAAAACAGGACAGGTTAGAAGCACCCTGAATAGAAGAGCATGCATGAGGAATCTGACGGGAGTGAATGAATCAAGAAAGATATGTCAGGATCGGTGCAAATGGCGTTCCGTAGTCTCTGCCTACCCCTCCGGTAAATAGACGTGAGTCTATGTATGTATGTAAACCCTATGCAAACCCGTAATGCCTCACAATGCCATTGAGAGGCAAATCAGGAGAGGCGTTCATCCAGCTGTGGACTACATAAAAGGCTGATGATGACGATGATGACTCGAGGTATCGAATTCAACGCCGAAATAATAGTAAGTGGTGCGTGCCGTGTATAGTTGATAAAACTATTTACAAATTTTATGAAGGTACCTTTGTCATGCTTATATTAAGTGAATAAAATCAATGAAGATCACAAGTTCGCCTCACGCCGTTTATAAAATAACTGATGATCCCGCGGTTAAACCCGCGTTATTTAAGGCTATTGCTCCGCTCCTGTGGCTCATAGCGTGATGTTATATAGCCTTCCTCGATAAATGAGGTATCTAAAAGAATTATCCAAATCCGACCAGCAGTTCCTGAGATTAGCGTCTTAAAGCAAACAAACAAACAAACTGTTCAGCTTAATAATATCGGTATAGATTGACACCTTTGAATCTGGATGAAAGCCAAACAAAATCTTGCACGTTTACTTACAATAAAATCGTGACCTATTACATCCGCTCTACCTTTCGACCGATAAATATCTAGATTTCTAGTAACTACAACAAACATTTTTACGACCGGTACTTATAGGATCTCGACAAAAATGTTGTTCACTTTTGAACTCCCTAACAATGAAATGTGCTACCTCAGAACATTTTTGTAAGTAAAGAATACTTGTAATGCTAAGTATTTTAGTTTTTTTTTTGCTATCAGTAAGTTACAATCGTTTGTAGCGTACTTAATTTGTTTATTTCAAACACATTTATTTAACCAGTGCTAATTACGATAACTAAGATATTATAAAATGATTTTGATCCTTTTCTTTTTATCTGTCTGTATGCGCTCGATAAACTCAAAAACTACCGAAGGGAATTTTGTAAGGTTTTCACCAGTAGGTGGTGTAAATTCCTGAGGAAAGTTGAAGTGTATAGTTTAGGTAGGCGGAGCCACGGGCGAAGTATAGTGAAACCCTAGTTTAAGTAGCGATAGCCGAGTCGAGAGGCCGCTACCGCCGCAGACTGCTACGCAGAGGGTCTCGGGTTCGAATCGACGGCACGCAGCAATGACTTTTCGAAGTTAAGTGCGTATTCAATTTAATTATCGCTTGCTTATCGGTGAAGGAAAACATCTTGAGGAAACCTGCATGTCTGAGAGTTCTCCATAATGTTCTCGAAAGACATGTGAAGTTTGCCAACCCGCACTTGGCCAGCGTGGTGGACTATGGCCTTACCCTTCTCATAGTGAGAAGAGGCCCGTGCGCAGCAGTGGGACAGTATATATATGATGATGATGATTATTTCTAAAATAGATTCTATGGCTATTAGTAAACTACAATAGTTTAAACTGATTTGATTTATATAATAATAATATATCATACACATATAATTAATGGGTATTAATTGCGTTAACTAACTAATTTAAGATATAAATACCTGTAGTTTCTGCTTGTTTCTGATCGGCTTACAACGGTAGTGGTCGTAAAGGGATTGAGATGGATTACTTAACTGATTTAAGGGTTGTTACAATTACACGGTATGTTACGGTGTTTTAATAGGTTGAGATAAAGTCGCAATGTGAGTACAACGCCTACAAAACATGCCTGCTCTAATTATGTGCTGTTTACATACACCATTTATTTTGATTATTCGTGTTTTGAAGTATAATTATATGCACACAAAACATACACAGCAAACTTGAAATGGCAGAAAATATCTTGGAAAATTGCTATGTAATTGCTATTTCTATACAACTGAAAAAAGAAATTAAGAACTTCTTCAATCTATGGACAATGAAACTGATGGATATCACTAGGTTGAGGTGAAGTTTATGGTTAGAGTTTTTCTTTAGGTCTATGGGTTAAGGTGTATAACTTTTCTAAAATAAATAGCAGCTTTTTCCAGTATAGATGACTTATAGCATTCACGAGCTCTACGTAAGCTCTATCTTAAGGGCGGTTTCAGATTAGCGTATTTTTCTGCCCGTATACGGTCGTTTCAGCATACGCGCTTACACGCGCGCTACATTACGCGCTTCAAAAAACCAGACTCACGTAAACGGGCGTGTTCGCTCGAAATGGTAGTGCCGTCTTGTCAGTGTCAACATGGATTCTGACAGCTCGTGGTTATACGAGCTTAGAAGCGCGTCAACGCTCGTACGAGTTGCGCGTGTGCCAAAAGGCGCGCCTATACGCGCCTATATGCACTTCCAAAAACGAGCTTATACGCGCGTATAAAACGCTAATCTGAAACCGCTCTAAGAGTGATTAGATTCTATAATAATATACATTGTTTTGTTTTTCGTGTGAGTGTGTGGCCAACTCTGTTGTCGGAGTTTTCAGACCGCCTGAAGGCCTCCGACATGGCCTAACGATCCTTATCCTTAGACAAGAACCGGGACCGACAGCTTTACGTGCCCTCATGATATACATTTAATATGAATCAATGAATCATCGAACCTAGAAGAATAATTTATTAGTATGTTCTTGGGTTTACGCGAATGTTACACATTGAAATCAAACTGCGGTTTACGGATTCTATCGTGATATATGAGTTTTAAGGTATTAAATTTAAACCAAATTGTCTAGAAACTACACTATTTATTACTAGGTGACGTTTCGAATTTTTTACAGGAACCACGGAAGACTGCCGTTAACCGTAGTAATTAATTACATAAAATACATAAATTACTTTGTTATATAGATCATATTTACTTAAAACTATCAAAATAGAAACAATTATTTTTACTCCTGTAATTAGAAGACGGTTGTTGTTGATCAGATCAACAAAAACTATTAATTTCCTCGAGTTGTTTAGATGACCTTTAGACGTAATTATATACTGTTTGACGTTTATTAAGCATTGCCTATCCCTTTAAACTTAATAAGTAGTTCGAGCCTACTTAAGAGAGATTTTAGAATAATAAATAGGATTCGATTGCCTGATCGTGAAATCTTAAATGAAACGTAGTAATTGAAAATATTGTTAAAGTAATACTGAATAGAAAAATTTACAGTCAAAAAAGAACATTCTTTGTTTGAATGTTGTTTTTGCTTTTTTCCTAATACTTATGAACATTGCATTAAATTAAGTCTACGTTGTAACGCTTCAAACATATATGGCGGCTTTGAACGGTCTAGTCTATGTTTTATAATAAGCCCGTTGACGTCTATTGGATTTAAGTATTATTCACGATACAACAAACGTAGAATGTATACAATGATAACTCATTTTCAACACCGCTAAAATCATCAGTCGAAACAGCTGCGTCAATCGGATCATCGATATCTCATAATTCAATTTGTCGGCGTCGACACCTCTAGCGTAAGAGTGACGCCACACGATTCGTTGTAGCTGCGTTATGATTTTTGTATCATAATTACAAATGAGAGCAAGGCAACGCGATTCAATGCGACACAAATAAGCAGTTCTGTTGTAGCGTTAGGTTTCATACTTTATTCTCATGTCAGGATATTTTGGGATACTGACAATCTATAAAAAGTAGTTAATCTTCATAAGACACATAAGAGATCAACAACTTGACGTGCTTTTCGATGTGTATTTATAAGCCAATCTGCATAGGCTGATAACTTCGCTAAACCGCGTGAATCGATGGATTGTATATAGCATACTATCCTGTATATTATCGAAGGCTACGACACTGTGTCGCCGTAGCAGAGGTAGATTTGCGTTGTGACATTAAGGGGACTACAAGAGCTATTTCGCTGTCCCTGTCGGATTGTATACATAAGAAAGAGAAGCGCGACGACGACGGGACGTTCAGAAATTTTCGTTCTCTTTACAAACCATAAAATTACAGAAAATGTATTGATTGGATTAAAAAAATAAAACAGTATTTCGTTAGTATGTTGCTTGTTGATTAATTTGTCAAAAATCAGAATGATTGTATGTATTTTAATATAGTTTTTATTCGTTTAAAGATTTTTTTAGAGGTATCTTTGTGATTTTTTCTATCGAATAAAGTTAGTTGTATTATGTTTTCAACACAGTACTTATCTAGATTTTATCCCGAAGAATATCATATATTTTTCTGCTTGTGTTAACTGCATTGACTCATATACTTTAAAGCATTATAAAACTTGCGTTTAGCTCTTGTAGGCCCCTTTAAATAAATTACATTTGAGACATTTGAATGCCTCGTTGGTCTCGCGGCATAAATGTGCGCGTGGGATTGGGAGGTCTCGGGTTCGATTCCCGGGTCGGGCAAAGTGTTATTGGGTTTTTCCTTTAGGAAATTTTCAGTAGCAGCACAGAGCCTGGTAATGTGCCCGGTATGGCAATAGGCTCGCCCCCTATTACGTGGGACCTAAAAATTCCTGTCGAAATGTGGGTGTAATATTACACCTCTGCCTACCCTTTAGGGGATACAGGCATGAGTCTATAAAAAAATTATAAAAAAGAAACATTTGAGGCATTGATAAAAATAAACATAATGTTGTTGTTATATTAAAAATTGAAATCATAAGCTGCGCAACACGCCTTCATCGCCCGTGTGACCTCCCTCTAATAATGAAACAATTTATAACAATAATGAGGGGCAGCACTAATAGTGATAGATGAAATCACCCCTATTGTTTTATCGAGAAATTTTCAGTAGCAGCACAGAGCCTGGTAATGTGCCCGGTATGGCAATAGGCTCGCCCGCTATTACGTGGGACTTAAAAATTTCGGTCGAAATGTGGGTGTAATATTACACCTCTGCCTACCCTTTAAGGGATTCAGGCATGAGTCTATAAAAAAATAATAAAAAAGAAACATTTGAGGCATTGATAAAAGTAAACATAATGTTGTCGTTATATTAAAAATTGAAATCATAAGCTGCGCAACACGCCTTCATCGCCCGTGTGACCTCCCTCTAACAATGAAACAATTTATAACAATAATGAGGGGCAGCACTAATAATGATAGATGAAATCACCCCTAATGTTTTATCGAGCAAAGCCGTGAAGCCGTAATTTTATCTTTTGTTTCGATGTATGAATAGAATCGTAGTTTGTAATTTGTTATTTAAATCGCGACTGATTAAAAGCTACATTGATCGTGGATTAAATAAGGTTAAAAGAAGCTATGGAACTTGCAGTGGTTTTACTGCGGCGCAATGAGTTTTCTTTCAGTCAGTTTTATGATTTAACTGTAATAATATTAATTTGATGATACAACTTACCCGCCTTGGTGTGGTTTGCACTTGAAAAAGCTCATGTGTAAAGGGTGACTTTAAACATACAAGCTACGGACGTTGAAGCAAAGGATACATCTCAAAACGGTCCACACAATGCCTTGTGTACCTACTTGTGTATTTTAGAACCAACGTAATGAGTCACACTGGCAGATGTGTTGAGGCGGCCACTTAAACTGCTTCATCATACGTGAATATGCCTATCACCTTTATTTTTTCTAGCTAAGCATGCAGCAAAGCAAAATAGACGCAGACACAAAGAACTCACAGAAATCAGTGTTTTATTATAGAGAACATGTTCTAGCTCATGTCCTTGATAATGGCAGTGGAGGTAGCCGAGAACATGATGGAGTTCCTGTCTATAAAAGGTTTTCGCCATTGCAGCAGAAAAGCGTCAACTGCTGAACATAGGCCTCCCCTAAGACTCTCCACATAGACTGATCTTAAACCGCCAACCGCTTCCCGCGACCGCAAGAAAATATGACGGGAATTAGGTGGACCGACGATCTAGAGTTTTCAATTATCATCCTGTCGCAGTAAACTGCAGGATATTGTCATCTTCAATGACACGCTAATGGAGTCAAGATGTGTTTCTGCTCTCCAGCAAGCAAAGATTGACGTTATACGCAAAGTGGCTTGCAGCGGCTGGACAGGAAGACCCGAAAATCGACATCTTTCATGATTTGTTACAAAATTCTACTTTATAATACCAATCAGGCTACTGTTACTTCCTTATAGTAAATTAAGTGCCTATTTGGCTTTTATTAATTCACATCAAAGGTCCAATCTTGAAAGCTCACGTTTGAAAGAACTAGCCGTACACTATAATATGATTTATTCCAAAGAGGGTCAAAAAGGGAATGCTCAAATATTCAACGGCAGTGGAGCATAAAATCAGTTCATGCGCGATTTATGTCGTATGACCACAGTCAGTTTTAAGGGCCAACGATATACGATCATGGATATAGAGGACATATAATATGATTTCTCATTTAGTATTCATGAGTGTATTGGGCTTTGAAAGGCAGAAAATATATTTAAAGCCGTGCGGATTTGATTTATAATAGGATGACTATATTTAGAATACGCTCGGTTTTGGATTGGAATATAATGAGTATGATATTCATTATATAGAGCTGAAAGGATTGCCTTTAAAATACTCCGAGTTGGTGCCATGATATTATATACATTTTTTAGAAATTCTCAATACATAAATTTGGTTAATATTTATACCCAATTTTAGACGCTTGTGTTATAAGGACTACAGCTAAGATATAAAAATTATAATGAATGTTTCTTTTTAACATAATCTGGAGAGTTCGTTAGTCTATAATACTATTATTAATACAGGCTGTACAATATTAGCGATTGATTGTGATGACATGGTTTATAATCGCTATCGGATCGATGAAGATAAATATCGTGAGGAAACCTCTGGGACCCTGCCATAATGTGAAGTCTGCCAACCCGCACTTGGTCATCGTGGTGGTCTATGGTCTGACTTAATAGTGAGAAGAGACCCGTAATAAGAAAGACTGCCATGTAGAGGCTAATAGGGTTCAAATTTCACGGCACGCACCACTAACCTTTCAAAGTTATCTATTTAAAGTGCGTATCGCTTGCCCCGTCCCTTGGAGAGCACGTTAAGCCCCGACGGCTCCCACCTGTCACGAAAACCGTTATAGGCAGTCAGAACCGTTGAATATACTATTTACTGACTTCATTCTGGTCTTAGCCATGAAATAATTCTGTATCTTTAAGTTGTAGAGCTTTGACCGCAGTTCTTTCCTCTGTGGCAAAGAAAATATTTTGTAAGATTTGGTTAGACTAGTAAGCGGACTCTAAGACATAAAATCTTGGATGCAACTGGAATAACACTAGGATCATGATGAATTATAAAAATAACGCTTAGAAATATTTATAGTTCTATCTGGTCATTCACGAACCAAGAAGCGTGCTTTCTATAGATACATTGGATTGAATCTGACATAGAAAACCAAAGTTCACAGAGGCCACTACTTAGATGAGTGACCGTTTGTGTGCCATTTATATCACACGCCGTTATCAAGAAGAAGGCAAGAATCCTTAGACCATGTCATTGGCAATTCTGAAAACTCCGTGAAGAAGATCTGACATGTATATAGAAGTTCAACAGTAACAATTTGTTTGAACTGTCGTGGAGCTCTGTAATTGGCTTAGAATTAGTGTAAGGCAACGTGTAATGTATTTGTCTAAAAGCTGAAAAGTTTCCTTAAAATACATAAATAAATGAAGCTACTATTCTTCACATGTCAATGTATCTCCCAACGTAACACATAAAACCAGGCTTATTACATAATTGGCACACAGATCTCGTTAACCGTCGGGAAGCGGGCGTGAACTCTGATTGTAGTTTACGTTGTTAGAAATAGAAAAATGTTTCAACGTAACGAGACGGGTGCAACGTTACTATTGGTTTCAGTTTAAAAAGATAGAAATGATATGGTTTTTAACCTCTTCAATAGCGCAATACCAGACACAATAGAAAATCTATTACGTCTCGCACTAATCAGTGCATCTCGACGAGTTTATGCTCTGGTGGATCATTTTCTGATAATGTTTCAAAATTTCAGAAGTTCGTCTGTCTGGTTGACATGCTTATTATGCATATATCTTTTGATGGCGTATATAGGCATTGTATATATGTTGTGCCAACTGCCTTCAATCAAGGTTGAGCTGTACGATGGGTGCTGAATGCGGGCTATCAGCGGCCTGAGTAAGTTATAAGCGTAAGTCGATATCCTGTATTGTAATCCTATCCTAAAATCATTTTGTCTGGACTTAAAAGAATACGAAAAGATTAAAGAGAATGAAATGACAGGAAATAACCAATTACTCTGAGTTTACTTCAGATTTTATCCTCAAAAGGTCTATAAGCTAGGATATCTGGCATATGGTTTTGACTTGTAGTGTTGTAAACAACTAAAAGTAGAAATAAATATTATGTCTTCATGTCTAGGCATAGGGATCCTGCTTAAGATTACCAACTCATCATCATCAGGCTTATATACTGTCCCACTGCTGGGCACGGGCCTCTCTATGAGAAGGTTACCGATAAGCAAGCGATAATTAACAATTTAATACGCACATAACGTCGAGATGTCATTGGTGCGTGCCGAGGATTCGAACCCGTGATCCTCTGCGTAGCAGTCTGTCGGTTTCTCCACTCGACTATCACTGCCTTTTCTCGGCTATCACTACCTTTTTATTAGGTAAATTACCAACTACGGTAAATTTAATCGGATCATTCATTTACAAAATGCAGACCGAAAGCTTTTATTTGAACGGCATGCAAATAAACAGTTAATTTCCATTACAAACTGTACTTACTTGTACTTTCATAATTTCGTGCTCTATTTGATTCAAAATATTATTATCAAGTATAAATTAAGACATGTAATAAAAAAGTGACACGACAAGAAAAAGTCTCAATATTTTTCGTCTACCAATAATAATAAGCACCCAATCCGAGTCAACTTAAACACAATTTCTTCAGCCAATCAATGATTACATAGGTATAAATAAGATGATCTCTTCAAAGAGAATCGTAACTTCTCAAGATTTATTTACATTTTCAAAATAAAATCTGTACTCGGCCGAAATGATTACAGATTATTTTTTTATCCCTTCGGTATTAATACCCACTCCTTTAAGATTTGGCATTTGACCGTACCTTTATATTGCCAAACCCACAATTAACTGTTAAAAGGCTTTCAAAGATAATCCGGCTTTGAGGTTGGTAAGTAATTTTTGGGATTCTGATCGCTGGTTAACCCACAATACACTCAATATGATATTTGAAAAAGTAGTACATGTTATTCAATCTGTTTGTATTTTTATTATACTGTAACAGTTGTTCAAGTTTGACTTATAACTACAACAACATCATAAATAACATCTTCCTTACTAGGAACAAATCGTACGTCGTGGAAGATTTTGCAATAAAGATTGATTTGATTTGAGTTTACTATCATTCAATCAAGTGTTGTCTTGCATGGGAATCGAACCCACAACACTCGACGCAGTTCTAAATGGCGTGGCTCCCGCTTAAGTCAAGAATAGGTTTATTTAATTCAAATAGAAATTTTAACTTTTAACTGTTTTTACAGTTTTCTGGTATTTAGGGGAAAAATACGACATTTGTTCTCATTTCGTGCTTTGTTACTCGTATGCCTGGACAACTGCACGTCCAGGCAGACGAGATGTAAGGATGTGATCTTTGGGCAATATCTTTCCATGGTTATTCTAGAGAGTACAGGATCCATGACTAGAGCAAAACAAATATAGATTGTTCGAAATAATGCTCTCCTGCCGATGCCTCGTGCTTTATCGATGCTGACTTCTTTATTTTCTTCTTCTTCATAACTTTAAGAGGTTTGGTAAAAATAAGTTTGGTTTTGAATAAGCTATTGCATAACGTATTTATAAAATGCTTTACTAAACCGATGTGAAAAGAACCACGGTAGGGGTTAAAATCCGCACTGTGTACTACAAAACTGTCCGAGGACGCCACCCTATACCCGCTTCGCCATCAAAACAGTAAACTGTCAATGCTTCAAGCATCCATTTTAAATCTAACCGATAGTACCCTCAGTATTTTTCAAATCTCCTCAGTATTGATCAAATGGGACTCGAAAGAATTTATGCATCTGATGTGTGAATTTATACTTACAGGCATTTTGACTTTTGGGATAAAAGGCACTAATGCTTCTGTATTTTATTATTTCGTACAGGACAGAATAAAGGTATTCTCGCAGGTATACAGGAGCCGTATAAGGCAAATGAATTTTGTGACGGATGTCAGGAATTGGACCTTAGCTGGTCCGCCACAGTGTGCTGGTGGTGTGTGACTAGAGAGTGTTCCTACGACGAGTGTGTTCTATGCGTGTGTGGACTGTATGGCTTCTATCTATAGGGGCTTCAGAAATAAAACATCTTCACACGTTGGGAGCGATGCTGTTCAGGTGTTCGGTGCTGGATGGTTACATACCGATACTGACGGTTACTCAGTTACAAAGATGGTGGTTGAGACGCCAACGAGCTGGCCGAAAACATGGTCGCTTACCTACTTCGAAACTTTACCTTAACGACGACCACCGCACCGAACATTTGCACAACAAATCTTTATTTTCAATTAGGTACATACATGCAAATAACTTACATACTATGGTACATAGATGTATGTTCTAAACATAGCTAGATAGGTCTTTAAAAGTTCTATCGAATAGTATACAACACATAAACCTATCTGTTTGCATCACTAAGTTATTTACGAAAAACTATCGAACAAAGTTGTCACACAAGGGTCCGCCCATTATATTTTCTATAAAAAAACTATTAAATACAAAAATTATATATGTAATTTTGATGGACCCTTGTGTGCAACTATATAGAGCATCTAATAAAACAAGCATCATGAAAATATCTTTATTCAATTCTAATATATTACAGTAAAACCTACGATACATAAATAAAAATACAAACTTCCTTAAGTAAACACTATCGTACATAAACAAAGTTTATGATAAACATGCAAATGTTTGTTATAACTATTATTTCGACTATATAAACCAATAACTAGCAATATGAAGTCATTTTGACATGATTTCAAGCCTATTCGAAGCTAAGAAACACATATAAAACTATAAAACTTCGATGTAAACAAAACAGCTATTTATCAACTATTAGTTCTTATCAATGGCAACTGATAACACTATTTATGATCGATATCTAAGTCCCTACGGTTAGCACACGTATACTTTTAATGTTTATGTACTACACGGCACTTCTTATTATTGATTCGCGAAATATCACTATTCTAGCATTATTTTTGCACTTTGACGTGTCCGAGAACCGAACCCGGTATACCGCACGATTGGATAGCACTATTTTTACACGATTTTCACTAGCGGTTTTGAATACATTATTCACTGTCATAGTTTTTAATGTCTGTCGCGAACAAATTTAGTGATCAAACAAATTGAATATTTACTTAGCACGGTGCCGTCATATTTTTTTGTTTTACTAATCAATTCTAGACCAACCTGATATTTCTCTTTTAGATTACCCTGAAGTGGAAAATATAATTGCAAAAGGATAATATAAACATTGCTCTAAACAAACCAACAATGTCTCTTAGTAAATTTCAATAACCATTCGTTTACAAAAAGTCTAAGAATATCTTTGACTGGGAATACTCTTGAGGTTGCTGATCTATTGAAAGATAATTCCGTAATCTGTATGTATAAGTAATTGAATAATTCATTATCGCGTATTCACTCTAGAGACATTCCTTAACATTGATAGATACTAATACTAGATATTCAATCTCTTATGGCTCATCTGTAACAGGTAACTAATGGAAACAACGCAGCTCTTCCATATTGATAAAGGACAGTAAATCTAACTGCAGTGATAATTATGTGGGTTCGGGTACTTCCCGTTTGGCGAAGGATTTGCCGCTGATTTTGAATTGACTGTTTTTAAGTATCTGTGATCCTGTTTTGCTTTTGAATTGCTGTAGTAAAGTTGAGTCTACGTGTAGTACCGTGAATTATTTACTTTTTAGATCTCGCGATGGAAATCTAGTAGCCGGTTTGTCACCACCATATTGGAGTGGTCGTATAACACTGTCCAACGGGCTAATTCGCTTAAACTTTAATAATCTAACGAGCCATTGTGAATTGCAGTGTTACAGCCGCTACGTACGATTAATTTATTTTATCATCATAATTTCAGACTAGAGACGTTCACTGCTGGCCTTACTACCTAATGAATTTTAAGTCTCACGTAATCGGGCGCGAGCCTATTGCCGTTACCGGGTATTGCCAGACTCCGTGCCGCTACTGAGAATTCGTTAAAACTCAGTAACACTTTTGCCCGACCCGAGAATCAAACCCGTGACATATGCCTCATATGATCGCCCAATCAGCAGAGGCATACGTTATCCACTGGACCACGGAGGCTGTCTTACTGCTTACATTTATTTAAGAAGACATTTTTATTTAAAGTGAAGATAGCAACTGCCATGAGTGATTACATAATACAGCAGGCAATACGAATTGTTTGTATCTGTATGATATTTTTGTACTTAAAATACTACGAGGAAGTTTAATCAATACCTACCATATACCTACGTAGTGTGTTGAGCAACTTATTTGCAGTGAATATTTATTTGTATTCCAATGTGAGGATTGCTACAATTTAACACACACATGACACGGCACGTGTTATGTATTGGCAAGTAGCGAAGTGAAAAATTAAATAACCGTGTGATCGTGCAAGTATAAAAAGCTTATTTGTATTTTGCGGCTGAATGCGTTTTCGCATATTCTTTAAAATGTACTTGACATTTTACATGAAGTAAAAACATGTTAAGAGGCGTTTTATACGCGTGTATTCGCTCGGTTTTGAAGTGCATGTAGACGCGTACAGGTGGGCCGTTTGCGAAAGTACAACATAATAATGGCGAGTCTGGTTCTTTGCAGTGCGTTTTGTAGCGCACGTGTAAGTGCATATGCCAATAATATCGTATAATTGCAGAATACGAAATAGAAAGACGAAGAAATACACTAGTTTGTAATCACCCTAACGATATAACGTATATCACTAGTGCAGAAGTCAGCGCATCCTAAAGAAATGTTACATTTATTTTATGTCAATAAAGAATTGTCGGCATTATTGTGTTTTTTTACTTTACAAACTAAAAACTAGAAAACACTAGATGTCTACGCAGACACGATCAGACCTACATTAAGCCAGCTATACACAGACTAACGCATTCTCACCCTAACCGCAGCGCTTCCAACGGTGTTATTTACCACAATACCTGCGACCGCGCGTGCTTAAGGCCGCAGCTACATTAGGCGTAACACGCGTATATAATACCTTGTGGTCCGACCAGTAATGCTAGGCAACTGTGGCTTATGGAGTCGAAGTGTTGTGGCCGGCGATCGGTACTTTGTGGTAGGTTGGAACAACGTTGTAAGTATAGGCTACAATAATGGCCGAAGTAACAATAACTATTCATGAAACAATACCTAATTTAAATTGAATAATATAAAATATTCAGAGATCCATATAAAATTCTTGCGTAACTGACTGATAGGCAACGCATAGCTGAAACGACAGGGTGCAAGAAGCTGAAATTAGGACTGTAGAGCAGCACGAGAAAACGATTTCTGGAAATTCCCACGCTAAGAAGGTAAAATTGTCCCGCACGGGCGCAGTCTAGATGTAAAATTTGCTAAAAGTACGTACCTATGTTTGTTTGAATTAAAATGTTATGCAGGTATATTTTGTTATACTGAAGAAGTGAAAAGGCGTATGTGGCGAAAAAAGAACACATCTATTATAAAAACACGCACGACCTGTGGGGGCAATCACAGTAAGACCACATAGAGATTCGTGTTGTGGCAGTCATTGTCTATAGCCACAACGCATTGTGGCATACTCTGGGGCTTTTGCACGAAGTGAGCGTTTTCGAGCGTAATGTATCATCATCATCATCATCATATCAGCCAAACGACGTCCACTGCTGGACATAGGCCTCCCCCAAGGTTCTCCACACAGACCGGTCTTGAGCCGCCCGCATCCAACCTCCTCCCGCGATCTTGACAAGATCGTCGGTCCACCTTGCGGGGGGCCTACCTCTGCTGCGTCGTCCGGTACGTGGCCGCCACTCCAGAACCTTTCTGCCCCAACGGCCATCGGTTCTTCGAGCTATGTGCCCTGCCCACTGCCACTTCAGCTTGGCTATCCGGAGAGCTATGTCGGCGACTGTGGTTCTACTGCGGATCTCCTCATTTCTGATTCGATCTCGCTGGGAAACTCCAAGCATAGCTCTCTCCATCGCCCTCTGAGTGACCTTGAGCCTTCTGATAAGGCCCATAGTGAGCGACCACGTCTCTGATCCGTAAGTCATCACTGGCAACACACACTGGTCAAAGACTTTCGTCTTGAGACACTGCGGGATATCGGACGAGAAGATATGTCGCAGCTTCCCGAACGCTGCCCAACCGAGTTGGATTCGACGATTGACCTCCTTCTCGAAATTGGACCTACCTAATTGGACTACTTGTCCCAGGTAGATATACTTGTCGACAACTTCGAGCGTAGAGTTCCCAACCTGAATAGGAGCAGGTACAACATGGACGTTCGACATGATTTTCGTCTTGTCCATGTTCATCTTAAGACCTACTTGTTGGGAGATTCTACAGAGGCCATCGAGCATTGTGCCTAGGTCTTCCATGGTCTCAGCCATGACTACGATATCGTCTGCGAATCGAAGGTGAGTGATGTACTCGCCGTTGATGTTGATGCCGAGTCCATTCCAGTCCAGAAGCTTGAAAACATCCTCCAGCGCAGTGGTAAACAGTTTCGGATGTATGCATACATCAAAATGTTACCGACAGCTCGAAACATGTATTGTATAAAATATGGATATACCTTTATATTTTGTTCTAAAAATATTTGGAAGGGCTCAAATGCTATCTACATTTTAACAGTTATTCATGAAATTTAGCCTCTAAACGGCAGAGGTACAATACAGATGCATAAATAATAGGGTAGTAAGAATTTAATGGCTTTTGTGGTTTCCATACAATAATAGTGGTCTCATCATAAATTTTATTCATGTAAGTCATAACTAAATAATCATCATCATCAGCCTTTAACAGTCCACTGCTGGTCTAGGCCTCTCCTTTGAACGGAGGATTTGGCCTACTATACCACGCTGGCCGAACGGGTTGGTATAGGGTTTGTATCAAGTTTTCTTCTCTCTCTCTACTTCTCTGTCGGCTCTTACGACACCCATGGCATGATATGGGGTGGTGACAATCCGTATTCTTAATCCGTCACCACACGGACAACTAAATAATAAACCATAATAAACCATAGCAAAACATGATACCTGAAAGTATAGTCTAAAATTAACTTTAATTTCATTTTTATCATCTTTTAAGGAAATACACAAGGTGTAACAAATAGCTGCCTCTGTGGTCCAGCGTATGCGACTGCTGATCGGAGGTCCCGGGTTCGATTCCCGGGTCGGGCAAAAAGTGTTACTGGGTTTTTCCAAATTCTCGGTAGCAGCACAGGGTCTGGTGATGTGCCCGGTAGCGGCAATAGGTTCGCCCCGTTGGGACCTAAAAATTCACGGCAAAATGTGGATGTAATATTACAACCCTGCTTACCCCTTCGGGGATACAGGCGTGAGTCTATAAAAAAAAACAAATAGCTTGGGATGGAACAATAGTATCCCAATAGCGAAGAAATAAAATATGTACTGGTTAATCTAGTATTTGAGAACATGTGATTTTATAAATAATCTGTTTTACTTAAAAGTGCTAGTTTTAATTTGGCATATTATACTAAAACATGTCCAAATATTCTTGAGTGTCAAGGCACTGAATATCTACCATGCTGCAGACAGATTAAGAATACAAAGTGTCGCTAGTCGATTTCATTCCGTTGGTGTAGTAAAGGTAACAAAGGAAAATACAAGAAGCAAATATTTGTGAGGCAATGGAAAACTGCACATCAAATATTTTTTTAATTTATTTATAAATTTCCACTTACAGCTGTCATCACAGGTTAAAACCTAATACAATAGTGTAGTTACTTTCTAAATATTTACTTAATAACTATACTATATATCTTCACATTCATAGGAAAAAGGTTACATTCAAGGTACAATGATATAAGTCAATGCGTTGAGACAAAGTGTTGAGCGCACGCAGCGCGTGCGTCAGCGGCGCGTATCGCAGCAAGTTGGTGCGCGCGCGCACGGCACACACAGCAGCGCCGGCCGCCGCCGCCGGCACAAGTACGCATCAGGGACACACAAACTCACCGAGCGCAGTACGTCCGGGTTGTGACTTTTACCACGGAACTCTTTGAACAAGTACGAGGCGAGCGCCACTTCTCGTCGCACTTCCAGCTTGAAATATCCACTCATACCGCTTAAAAATAATGTCGGATATAACAACGGATATCCTGGGTATATACCATATTGTTTAAAATATAAGAATCTAACGAACTTATTTTGAATTTTTCTATCATTAATTTGTATTTGACGTCGTGTGGTGAACAAAGAACGGCGTTACACTCCAAATGACTCCTTTCAAGCGCTTCGTATAAAGATTTCAGTGCCCTGATATTTGTAAATTTGTTCGCTAGCCGTAAGATCATTCTCAAATTTCGATATGATTTTTTACAAACATATGTAATATGGTTTCAAATTTAGGTCTGTACTGAATCTTACGCCTAGATCCCTGACTTCATGAACACGTTGGAGCGCCGCGCCGCCCATTTGGTATTGATGATGACTTGGAGTGCTCGCACGGTTAAATGACCTCACTGAACATTTGTCCACATTCAAATATAATTTATTTTTAATACTCCACTCCACGATCTTATTTATTTCGCACTGCTTATATCATGATCTGAGTTCTGGTCAATTTTAAGGACTAATTTAAAATCATCGGCAAATAACAAGGGTTTAGCTATCTAATCAGAGTGGTATACTAATCATCCGCCCTGTATATATACTGTCCCATTGCTGGGCACGGGCCTCTTCTCAATATTATTATTTGAAGGGTAAGGCCATAGTCCACCACGCTGGCCAAGTGCGGGTCGGCAGACTTCAAATGTCTTTCGAGAACATTATGGAAAACTCTCAGACATGCAGGTTGCCTCACGATGTTTTCCTTCACCGTTAAGCGAGCGATAATTAACAATTTAATACACACTAAACTTCGAAAAGTTATTGGTGTGTGCCGTGGATTTAAACCCGAGACCCTCTGCGTAGCAGTCTGTCGGTCTCTTCACTAGGCTATCGCTGGTATACTAAGACAAATAATATCCCATTGGCTCACAATACTTTTTTGATGCAATTCAGAACAGTCGTAGCTATTTCCAGAAGCGAACTGCGAAAGGCTGTGAAACTGACAAGCAGTAGACGTTTTAAAGGATATTGGGCGGAATCGTCCCCACCCATCAACAGAAATGAAATGTAGCTCAATCGACACATCTTGGCAAGATAATATTTTTTTACTAGGGTGACGTTGCCCACATGCATTGGGTTGTCATAGTAATTAACGTTTAAACAAATATTTCGTTTACGCATTATTGATGATTAATTGTAAAACACCTACTCATTTATCTATTATAGGAAGTTGTGTACATATTATATCGATTGTATGGTACATGGGAATAGATCGTCATACAGATTTCAATCTGCCAGCGTAGCTGTTAAACAGTGTTATAATAGACCAGTAATATTAACAGTCACTATTGTTATTTGCCTACTATGAGCATTATAAGAATGAATAATTAGATGACAATGAATTTAAATTATTCATTAATTTATATTCGTTATGTTCTAATTTTTCTTTAGCCTGTACTATCCCACTGCTGGGCAAAGGCCTCCCCCAGATCTTGCCACGCTCTCTTGTCGCCTGCAATCTCAAGCCAACTCTTGTGGTAGGCGTCTAGGTCATCTCGCCACCGTTTTGAAAATGGTCGTCGTCACCGGGGCCGACCCCGGTGACGACGACCATTTTCTGGCACCCACAATGTCGAGATTTTCCCAACAATCCTCATGTATACGGCTGACATGGCCCACCCAGTTCCATTTAATGCTAGCACACTTTTTCTCACATCTTCAACTTTAGTTTTTTTATTCATATTTTTTTTATTTCCTTATTATTCATTCATAAACATTTAAATGTTTATGTTTAAAAATACATTATTTTTATTTTGTATAGTTACTAAATCATGTTTTGTACTGTAATATAACCATAATGTTAAAATAACTTAGAAGTGTAAAATCAAAATATTGGTTAATTAATAATAATACATTGTTTTTTATTGATATATGCCACGGATTTAAGTAAAAAAAAGATTTTAATCAAATAGTGGATACTTAAGGTACACATTGGTATCAGTTCCATGTGTGTTGGTTTATGGGGACGGAGCCCATACATTTTTGCCCATAGTCCTTTGCAATAACAATCTTCAGAGATTTATGTCTTTCAAACGGCCAGATAACTTGATGTACTTTTCATGTCAATGACGACCTGTTGGTGCAACGGTAGTGTAAGCGACTGCTACGCTGAAGGTCGCGGGTTCGATTCCCGCTCAAGTCAAACATTGGTGTGCATGAACATGGATGTTTGTCTTGGTCTGGGTGTTTCTATGTTATAATATGTATGTATTTACAAAACAAAAAAGTATATATGTATGTTTATCCATTATCTAGTACCCATAGTACAAGCTCTGCTTAGTTTGGGACTAGCTGGTGATGTGTGTAAATGGTAGAATATTATTATAGAATATTATTATATGTCAGTCCTTAAAAGTTATATTTCGCTATTTTAGTCCAGAAAAATAATTCGTTTGCAAATCAGTATTAAAAAGACGGTGTAATAAACAATTTAGCATAGTGCTATAACAGATGCGCTTTACTCGTGAATATTATAAAACACAATAATGTAGCTCTAAAATTTATGAGTTATTCAATTCAATTCAAATAATTTATTGCAGACTTTTCAGTCCATAAAATGTTAGTAGTACATCGAGACAACTTAAAACTATGTTAGTAACTTATACATACACATACCTACAGCACACAAACAAAAACAAAAAAGAAAAAGAAACAAAACAAAACAGTACCTACGATATGTGCATCCTTATCCAATGCCTCCAGATTGGACTATGGATATATTCTGCAATGACTCTCAGGTAGCTGTTGGGACTGTCCCTGACCCTTCGCATCAGCGATGCTGCTCTTTTACGTAAAATGGCATGAAAACCATCCACTCGTGCTTCAGCAAACATCGCTAATGCACTACAGTGGCGAGGCAACCCCATCAGCAACCTGAAAGCATTGTTATATTGAACCCGTAGGGCACTGACGACCCGCTGCGTATAGCTAGTCCACAAACTACATGTATAAAAGGGTTGACAGTATGCCCTATACAGTGTCGTCTTTATAGCTTTAGAGCATCTGGCAAATCTCCGTGCTAACATATTACATCGGATCGTCAGCCCCCTACGCTCCCTCTCTATGTCTTGTTCATCTGTCAGATCCTCATTTACGACATGACTTAGGTACACAAATTGTTTTACTGTGTTTAGTGCAACTCCTGATAGTGTCACAGGTGGTACGCAAGAGGGACTCTTACACCGCGCCCTAAACACCAGGAGCTCACTCTTTTTCACATTGTACATCAAGCCATGTGCATTTGCATATATCTCACACACGCGTATTAATTTCCTTAAGGCGCTGATCGATGGGCTCAACAGCACCATGTCATCAGCGTAACTAATGTTGTTGCATATTTTACCATCTATTGAGCATCCTACATTGGCGCTGTTAAGCTCACGGATCAGCCCATTTACATAAATATTAAAGAGTGTGGGAGAGCTCAATCCGCCCTGCCTAACTCCGCACTTCAATGGGAAAGGGTCCGAAAAGGAGCCCGACCACTTGACATAGTTAGTTTGATGATTGTACCAGTACGTAAAGATGTTAATTATTTGTTCAGGTACTCCCATATTCCGCAGCTTATCCCATAGAATCCTATATTGGACCCGATGGAACGCCTTAGAGAGGTCCAGAAAGGCGGCATATACCGGCGTTTTGCGATACGTGTAGTAATTGACGGTGTGCTTTAGAACTAATATTGCACTCTCCGTCGAAAGACCAGGCCTAAACCCAAATTGGGCGTCTTCAAGATTAGCGAATTGCGCGAGATAGTTATTCAACACAACAGCTAACGTAATAGGTCTATAGTTATTTATTTCGCTGATGTCACCTGTTTTGTTTTTTACGATAGGTACTAGAACCGCCCGGGTAAGATTATCCGGCAAGTACGCATGCCTTATACAACAGGTAAAAAACCTCGCTAAAACTTGACACAGGAGCGGACCCCCATACCTCAGATGCTCCACGCTAAGCCCATCATGTCCAGGAGATTTGCCCTTACTCATGTTCTTTAGAACCTGTGATACCTCATCTGTCGTTACTGTAATTGGTTCTCCTGTCAGAGGACCGCCAGCCCTTGGGATCTCCCTGTAAACTATCACCCGAGGCTCCACCGTAAAGTGTTGCCTGAACATATTGGCGATGTCCACAGCTTCCGTTTTACCCCCCACACTAACCGGTAGACTCGGCCTCAGATTCAATTTGCCAGTTTGTTTCCAGAATTGGCTAAAAGACTTATTCTCGTGGTGAGTAGCAAGAATGTCCATACGAACCTATTCGCGATTGTCCTGAAGGGACTTAAGGTTTTTCTTAAAAGCTTTTCTGCTCTCTGACATTGCCTTCCAGATAGGACCTGAGACCGGTTTACCACTAGCACGCCACCTTTGAAAGTGAAGCCGAGCCTCCCTATGTGAGTCTTTGACGTATTTATTCCATCCCGTGATATATCCACCTCGCCGGACCTCTCTGCAACGACTACTTTCGATAGCTGCCTCTGTCATAGAATTTATGATATCATTATACAATATATTTATGGCTTTATTATGATTTTCATTATTACAATCACAAATCGTGCACTGATTTAATTCTGTTGGAAAATCTATATCACTTAATTTACAATTACAGATTTGCTCATAAAGAGATATTTGTATTTTGTTTCTTTCCCCCCATATTATCTTATTAACATTATTATTATATATAGTTTTCTTAGGTATAATGACATTCAAGTTGCATTCGACCTGTAGCGGTAGGTGATCAGACCAATGCACACCCTGACAAACCCGCACGCTGAAAACTGATCTCCATGCTGCCTCCGTGACCAGACAGTGGTCTAGCCACCTTCTACAACCGTGCGCATCACTTACAAAGGTATACGTGTCTGACCCCTCACCCAATGACATTATATCAGCACATATCCATCTTTGGCTTGAACAAAAGTTCATCATTTCTACACCAAAAAGTTGGTGGGGGTGTGCATTATAATCCCCTAACATAAATACTGATTCAATGCCAAGGTTGTCAATAATAGATACAACTTCCCCTAAACAGTTAGTGAATTCCGCTAGGTTTTCTGTCGAGTCTGTAGGCATGTAGATAGAAAATATTAAAATTTCATTATGCGCTATTTCTATTTTTATCGCCGTCAATCTATCACTTTGACATTGTATCACACTAACAATATTAAATAAGCTTTTACGCCACAATATTCCTACACCGCCGTATGGCCTTCCTCTTAATAAGCTACTTGACATATCCACGGCAGACTTACCGGTGTAGCTGAAATCTTCATGTATGCCGCCAAGCAAAGGAATTTCATGAGGTAACAACCACGTCTCTTGTAACGCTATAATGTCCGCACTCGAACATAAATCTTTTACACATTGCTGTGATCTTTTCACGCCCTTACAATTATGCGTTACAAACTTAACACTAGTACTAGCCATTATTTTATAGGTATATTTACACGCTCGCTTTTCTGCGTCTGGCCCGGGTTCTTAAACATAACAAATCGTCTAAAAGATACACCCTCCGGCCATAGGTTCTCGTCCATAAACACAGCTAGCTTATCTCTAGGTATCATAAACTTATATGCTATGTAATTGTTTGAAATAGAATTAGTTTTTATTATATGTCAAATCGATTAGATCGATTGAGTAACATTTTGTTTAGTCTATTGAAAATTTCTGACAATGGTCACACTGAACTGTCACTTCCGTTTTCGCCTTGAAAAATTAGGACGCCTTTTTGCCCTCTCGCGTGGAATATTGTAATAAATTGATCGCCTTTTTGAAAGCACATAAACCAGCTTCGCGAATTTGTATTGTGAATTCTTATAAACTGCCGCCTTTGGTTTGCCCGGCAAAAGTTGAGTTGAACATTGAAATTTGCAAAACTGTAATTGTGAATCCTGTGAACGTGCCTCGTGCCCTCGTGTCCTGAAGACAACAAGTTTAGAGGAACAGCTAAGTGGATAATTCATTCAATCTATCGTGGCCACCTTAGTTTTGTTTGTTTTTCCCTAACTTAGTTCCACTCCTGGCATCAGTAAGAGTTGGTAAGACATTTTATTAATATTAGGTGTAGTTAGGATTATAATTCATCGCTGTGCAACGCAGTGCATTGTGTCTGGATCCTTGTCTATCGTGGTCAGGTAGATGTATTACAGCTTCCACTGCGCACCTTGAAAATACCTGCCTGCCTGCGGTAATTCTAGACATAATTTTTGGTGCAGAGCTGTAGTTGAAATTTAGCCGCTGTTGCATTACTGAGTACAAACCTCAAATTGGTATAAGCTTGTATCTTATCACCTTGTAGACAGTATTGTAGTGTTTGTCAGGTCAGTTATTGTCTAAAATACATAATATTTAATTGTATAAGTTGACCTAGATAATTTGAAACACATTGTCACACATAACCTCAATCAGTAATTGTTTGATTTAAATTGTTGAAATCTAGCATAGATTTGTCGCTGTTACTATTAATAAGTCACTTTGATTGGATACATATCAGTTATATGTATCAATTGATTTAGTTTATTGCATATATTGATATATTAAGTTTGAACCTTACATTGCTAAACCTTGTTATAATATATAGATAATATTGTTAGGTAACACATATTCTGTGCTTACTTACTATTGTATGTCTCAAATAACACAGCCTGTCTGTCTGTTGTAAGTAATTAGTTAATTTATTTGAATATTTAACTTTAATTTACTTATTTGAGGTTTCAACTTTTGATAGCTTTGACTTTGTTTTGTGTCAACGTATATTGAAACTATTAATTTTGTTGGGCAGCAAATACCTGCCACTTGCTTGTACCAGCAGTAAACAGGCTAATACTTTGTTGGTTTCAAAGAATTAACAAATATTAAGTTTTGATTGTTAATATTATTTAACGCTTGTCCGGGCTCTTTTGAAATTTGATTATGTCAGCTATCAAGGACTTGCGTGCGGCTGCTGGTGCTATTGCATCAGATTTGCGCTGGTTTGCCTCGGCCAGTGCCTTAGTGAACCGGCCTGATTGCCAGCAGGCCTTACTACAAAGGTACGAGCGGATTGACGATCGCCTGGCAAGTGTGGAACAGCAATTCCGCACTTTCAGCACTTGCTGTCTTGAAGTGTCAATCAATGATTTCACCGCTGACCAGCGAAGTAAGGTCAGCGAAGACTATGTCCAGGTCTAAGACCTGTATGATGCTGTCACCAATAGTGCGAGACAACTAGTTGCCGATAGGGAAGGGCAACCCGGCCTGAAGCAGGAGCTTCCTAGGTAAGCACCGGGGCTGGTGAGTAGGCTCCCTACTTTGGACCTCCCCCATTTTGATGGCTGCCTAGGAAGCTACCTGGGCTTCGTTAATTTGTTTGACAGCCTGGTCAATGATAGGGCTGACCTTCGGCCGGCACAAAAATTGGCCTATCTGATGTCGGTTCTGGATGGGGAGGCCAAGGGCCTCATCCAGCATCTGCCCGTGTCTGACGAGGCGTACCAGACGGCTCGGGACCTAATTACCCGTAGGTACCATAACAAGCGTGGCCTCGCCGACACGCACATCGAGCAGATTTTGGGTTTGCCGACGCTCACCCGGGTCTCTGGGTTGCGCACCCAACTTTTGAACCTGCTTTTGGTGGCCATCAACGCACTTAAGTGCCTTGACCTGCCCGTGGACCAATGGTCCTATCTATTGGTGCACATTGTGCTGAAAAAGCTGCCTGCCGAACTGAGGTCGCGTTTTGAACAGCGCTTTGGTGGGGATAGTGCGACCCATCTGCCCCCCTTTGCTGACCTGGAGAGGTTCCTGGAGGATGAGTGCCGGGTCTTGGACAACTCCGGTGGTGACACGCCAGCTAAGACGCAGCCGCCCAAGGTCAAGGAGCAGGCTCGCGTTCACACCCGAGCCAATGTTGACCGGTGACCTCCTCGCTTTGCGGTCACGCAGAGCCCAGCGGAGTGCTCCTACTGCAAGGTCACGGGGCACAGAACGGCCAGTTGTAGGGCATTCTTGGACCTACATGTCGCCTTTCGTAGGCGCATCGCGAATGCCCGCCGCCTTTGCTTCTCTTGTTTGGGGTCCCACTACCAGCGAGACTGCCCAAACTCTCGCCCCTGTCCTCACTGTGGAGGACAGTATTTGGACATTCTCTGCATGAATGCCAGAGAGGTAGGCCGCTTGTCCGACCAGCCGACGCCGCGCACGGGCGGGTGTTTTGAAGGTGGCAGCCGAGGCTCACCGGCATGCAGCCGAGAGTCGCCTCGCTTAATTGATCGCCGCTCACCCCGCTTGGAGAACCGTAGCGTGCGCACGCCTCCTCTCTCTCGTGCACCTGAATGTGCGAACGCGCAACGTCACCAGCACCATGACTGCTGCCCTAGGTATTCCCCTCCTTTGGCGGAGCGTCCCCGCCTTGACTCGCGCCTACCTCGTTTTGGGCGGGTGCGTCATTATGACCCCCACAGATGGCGCGCGGATCGAGTCATCGTGCTTTTGAGGACTTCAAGCCGCACCCTCATTTTGACTTGCCTGGTCCTGGCCAACGGTCGCCGCCCAGGCAACAATAGGTCATTGATCCCTGCCCTATAACGCCAACCTCCCCCATTGAGACCGTTATCCTACCAACGGTTGCTGTTCGGGTCTGGGGACCCACGGGGACCTCTGTTGTTGTCCGTGCTATATTGGACACAGGTTCACAAGGTTGCATTGTTTCCACATATTTGGTAGGGCAGGTCAAATTAAATATGGGCTCTTTTCCGAATTGTATACGGGGCATATGTACGTAGCCTCTAATGTTGAAGGGCAAGTTAAGGTTTTGTTTGGCCCTGTTGAATCTTCACATCCGAGGATTAAAACCTCGGCTATTGTGCTGAAGAATATTTTGGGTATGCATCCACAGAAGCAGCTACCTGCTGCTGTGGTAAATTTGACATCGGGATTGGAACTGGCGGACCCCAAATTTGACACACCGGGACAAATCGACTTGTTGATTGGCTCTGATGTCCTCGGTGGAATTTTGATTGGTGGGAAACGGGTCTTGGTGCCAAATGGTTTGACTGCCATCCCGACCATATTTGGATTTGCTTTGATGGGACCTGTACTTAGGGACCCCCCTCCACCTGAACTTGATAATTTGTTGGCTGTAGGCTCTGCTCTCTCTGATGCGGCTCAGAGGTTTTGGGAAGTAGAGGAGCCCCCTCAAGTTGCCCGTTTGAATCCAGAACATGAGGAGTGCGAGCTGTTCTTCCAGAACAACACTGGTCGACTCCGTTCTGGTCGGCTCATTACGAAGCTACCTTTTCTGTCTGTTCGGCCTCTGCTTGGTGAGTCACGACCTTTAGCCGAAAAGAGATTGTTTGCTATGGAGCGTCGCATGGGTCGTGATCCGGAGCTCAGACAGAAGTACATTGAGTTCATGAGAGAATATGAACAATTGGGACACATGTCTGTGTCAAATTTGGATTGGCGTTCGGTGGAGCACTACTGACGGTCATTTGGTACGCTTGTTGGTAACTGACCGTCACCTTAAAAATTCGCATGCTGGTTGTAATGCGCTCTTGGCCATTTTGCAACGCGAGTTTTGGATCTTGTCTGCCCGAAGAATTATTCGGAGTGTAGTCTTTCGCTGCATCCCTTGCTATGAGCTCAAGGCTTCTACCATGCAGCCCCTGATGGGGGACTTACCGGCATCGCGTAACTGAAAGCAGAACGTTTGACGGTGTTGGCACGGACTTCGCTGGTCCCTTTTTGGTGAAAACGTCGACACTTGGAAACAGCAAGACTCTTAAGGCCTACTTGTGTGTTTTTGTTTGCCTCTCCACAAAGGCCGTTCATTTGGAACTGGTCTCCTCGCTTACGACCGAGGCGTTTGTAGCCACATTTGACAGATTTGTATCCCGCAGAGGGCTGCCTTCCTTGATCCGTTCTGACTGCGGCACTAACTTCAAGGGCACGTATAATTATTTGAATGATGTTGTTAATTTTCTTGAAACCAACAAGGCTGATATAGGTGATAGGCTTGCCCGACGTGGGATAAATTGGTTGTTTTCCCCACCAAATTGTCCACACTGGGGTGGTATATTTGAGGCCGCCGTAAAATCGGCCAAAACACACTTGCGCAGGACAATCAGTGAATCTGTCCTTACATTTGAGGAACTCGCAACTGTGTTTTGTAAGATTGAGGCCGTTTTGAACTCTCGGCCATTGTGCCCGATCTCCTCAGATCCGAATGATTTGGAGGCCCTTACGCCGGGCCATTTTTTGATTGGTCACCCACTTGTCGCCTTGCCTGAGTACCCCTATATTGATACGAGACCTGGTCGTCTCTCGCGTTTTGAATTGGTACGCCAGATTACTCAGAGCTTTTGGAAACGCTGGAACTTGGAATATTTGCATATATTCCAGCAACGCGTAAAGTGGACCGACAAGACCGATCCACCCAAGATTGGTGACCTCGTTTTGATCAAGGAGGCTAAACTTCCGCCACTCAGACTGCGCAGGGGGCGCATCCTTCGTTTGGTAACTGGGGCTGATGGAGTTCCCCGATTTGCTGAGGTCTTTGTGGACGGTTCGATTCTGAGGAGAGCCGTTGCAACATTGTCACGTCTACCAACCGATTAGCGGACCGGTAGGCCGGTCCGGGGCGGGTGGATGTTTGAAATAGAATTAGTTTTTATTATAAGTCAAATCGATTAGATCGATTGAGTAACATTTTGTTTAGTCTATTGAAAATTTCTGACAATGGTCACACTGAACTGTCACTTCCGTTCCCGCCTTGAAAAATTAGGACGCCTTTTTGCCCTCTCGCGTGGAATATTGTAATAAATTGATCGCCTTTTTGAAAGCACATAAACAGGCTTCGCGAATTTGTATTGTGAATTCTTATAAACTGCCGCCTTTGGTTTGCCCGGCAAAAGTTGAGTTGAACATTGAAATTTGCAAAACTGTAATTGTGAATCCTGTGAACGTGCCTCGTGCCCTCGTGTCCTGAAGACAACAAGTTTGGAGGAACAGCTAAGTGGATAATTCATTCAATCTATCGTGGCCACCTTAGTTTTGTTTGTTTTTCCCTAACTTAGTTCCACTCCTGGCATCAGTAAGAGTTGGTAAGACATTTTATAAATATTAGGTGTAGTTAGGATTATAATTCATCGCTGTGCAACGCAGTGCATTGTGTCTGGATCCTTGTCTATTGTGGTCAGGTAGATGTATTACAGCTTCCACAGCGCGCCTTGAAAATACCTGCCTGCCTGCGGTAATTCTAGGCAGTAAGCCTTCTGTAGTTTCACACTTATTTGCTGCGGCGAAATATTAACCTGCGTCTTGTTAAAAACATACTCAGTCACATCCTTTTCCGAGGCTCCATTATCTACATTATAAATCGATAAATTGTTCATTTACTTATTATAAAATTTAAGTTGCCCAAAGGTGTACACTATTTAGGTCAAAACGTCTTAAAATCATTTTTCATGCTAACGCGTCAATTCATCTTTAAAATAGTTTACATAACAAAGTAAATAGATTAACAAAACAAAAAAGAAATTGTTTTTTGTCGTCATGATGTTAAGCCAAATTACAGGCAGGACTGAAAGATATGACTATGTTTTTAAAGTATCACAAAATACTATAAATCTAAACCGTCTCTATAGGTTCTGTTCATATGTCAACTAGCAACGTTCTACCACACAAAGTCTAATATCATTACTTTCCTGAATAATAATACCATATAACTTATCCTGCCTACTACAAAATACATGCAACGAATCACTAAGAATATATTTTTTCTCTCATTTCGTGGCCGTATCGTAAGTGACGAACGGCCAAGGCAAAACAAACAAATAACATTTATAGGTGCGTAAATTTTCGGATAAGCCTACGCAGCTAAATTTTGTCTATTAATTATTATGCAACCTTGTATACAAAGGTATGTGACGTAATCAATGTTTACTATTGACAGTCTAGGGAATAATAAATCCTACTAATATTATAAATGTGAAAGTTTGTGAAGATGTATGTATAGATGGATCGATGGATGATGGATGTATGGATGGATGTTTGTTACTCTTTCATGCAAAAACTACTCAACGGATTTCGATAAAACTTTACAGTAATATTGTTTGTACATCAGAATAACACATAGGCTACAATTTATAAGGATTTTGTATAATGTTGCCATAATATAAGGAAAAGTATCATCTAAGTTGACAAAAATCCTGAGCTCTGAAAGCAATCTTCGCGTACGTTGCCTAAACCGTTAAAGTTACTTGAAGATAATGTACGGTAATATTGTTAATCTTAAAAAGTTTTAAACAAAAGTTCGCGGCAGCATTTATTTATTTGTTTGTTTGGGTCAAATTTTGTAATTGGAATTTTACCCCCTTCCTGATGACAGATTGATCTGATATTTGGTATACACTCTTAATCTTGATGACAATATAAAATTATATTTAAATGATTGTAAGTTCAAGATGGCCGCCGATATAAAATGGCGGATCACATATTACTCCACAACAACCTCAATATGGGTATCAAATGAAAGGGCTTGATTAGTAGAATAGTGCTCACTATGAAAAATCCAAGATGGCCGCCACCACAAAATGGCAGATTACCTATTTTCCACAAATACCTCAAATGCCCTGTCATTCAATACCCATCGAATGACGGCTTGATTGGTAGAAAAGGGCTCACTATGAAAATAGAAAGAAGAAAGAAAAGAAAGAAAAAGCGTTTATTTCTACTAGACGAAAGACATGAACAAACAAGACAATATGAACAAAAAGAGATTACAATAATCTGTACACGCCTGTCGCCTGCATAAAATTAGGAGGCCAGTTCAGCATAATGCCGGACGCATGCGCCCGGCGCTGGTTTTCAACTGGCTCCTCAGTAGACGCTGACGTCAAAACCAATAAGCAATTTACATAAATAACATTTTAAAAATAATTTATACAATGAGCAAAAAGCCCAGGATTACATTTTTTTTTGCTTCACTCTATATATAACAAACAACATTCGTGAATGCACATTCCGGTTAATTTCTGACATTGACAGTATTGACACATTTCATACTACAGTAATGTCTCCTACATATACGATTACGCACGATTACGTTACATAATAGGGAACATTACGCAAAGCTCGACGCAGATGGCAGCACAAGCAACTACAGTAAACAAACTATTGTAGCGCGCTTTTCAAATACTGTCATCAACAAGGCAACAATATATTTATACTTATTTATATAGGCAAAACAGTTACAACAGTTGTAATTATCAATAATAATAAAAATGGTACAATGTTTCTGTTTTAGCGACTTGTTTGCGATGAGATGATGAGATCGCGCATCCAAAGTTTGAAGTCTAAACGACTTGTCAAGTTGACACTCAAATGTCATACTTGCCAAAATTCATTGTTTACTGTAGTCGGTGATACCGCCATCTGGTGGTTTAACTTGGCAGTAATCTTCCCTATTGATAAACAAAGACAAGTTTCAGAAATACGATTCAATTACATAATAAAAACAAAAACAATATAAAGATATAATTTCCGTGCTTTAACATAAACACGCATGCTAGTGATACTAAAGGTTTTGGCGAAACGGCTAAGCGTGGCAACAACTGCATCGTGACGAGCAAGGTTGAAATGAGACAAAGCATTCGAAGAGCGAGATGTACACAGTCGCCAACAGCGGTGTTGTAATACCTTCATTACCTTCCGCGCGCAAAAAAAAACAAGATTATGTAATCATTGTAATCTTCAATGTTTCATTTCGCATGTATCTCGACCACGCTACTAATTATTGCCGCCACTGCCGGACGACATCGATTATATCGATCACTGCCATTAACCGAAAGCACAAAAAAACTCAACTATATAGGTAAATACATAGGCACGAACAGAATGGTGTTTAATCTGAATGGCAAATTATCTTACAAACTAAAATCACAAAGGTAAGTAGGTAAACAATTTTTTATAACATAGTAATTGTTATGTTGCATTTGCTGATTACATGAGATAGGTACAAGTAAGTACTTACTGAGTGACTGTCTGACAAGTGATTTAAAATTATCCATAAAATTTTACACATATTTACAAAATTAAATTAATATCAACTGCAATTTGCAACAAATAGTTACAATGGAAAATCAAACAGGTTCAGCAAGTATTACTAAGTATAGGTATCCATGACAGTATATCATATTATTATAAATACATAGTAAAAAATGGGTCAAAACTAGAATTTTTAATGCAATGTAGTACGTGATTAAACACTGAACTTGCAAATTTACATACTTACTTTTATATTTGGTACATATGTCACAAGTTCAGCATATACCAAAACTTGGCAATGCTTTAACCATGACAGCCGCCTGCAGCATTTGAGACCATTTGAGACCCAAATAAATATTTAGAAATATATATGTGAGACTTAAACATCTATTACAGACAGACTTCACCCAGGCTGAGATCAAGTGATTGCACTCATCATACAAGGAATTACTGGGAGCCCAATTCAAGACCACTGGCTTAGCCGACCATGTTGCAAAACACTAGATCAACAGGACTGGGGAATCCTTATAAGGTAATTTTAGGTTAATTGACTTGTTGTGTACTAAGTAGATATTTTCTATAGTGGTATTTAAAATTAGTTTTGGTTTTTAGGGATCGGAGTGGTGGCGGTATGTTGTTCCAGCAGTGAGTAGCTGCATACTTAAAACATCCCCTGAAGGCAGAAGTTCTGTACTGTGGAATAGCTAATGGATTTGTGATGGGCCGAGTGGAGTAATGATTATTTTCATGCCTCCATTGCAATTTCCTATATAGATATGCAGATTTGTGTAATTGAATGATGCCAAACAACAAATTAGCCAAGTGTAACTCTCTTCTAGCTGTCATCTTGATTAAATCATTTTTATTTAGGTAGGAAGTCACATGTTTACGCCAAGGTATATTGAAACAAAAGCGAGCACACGCATTTTGTACTCGCTGTATCAATCGTTCTGTCCGAGACAGTAAACCAGAGAGGTTGGACTACGTTTAGACTAGAGAGAACATGCCCGCTATATTTCCTTATACCGAACGTGCAACATGTAATGTCAGTTGGTCTTAGTTGGTTAATCATAACGTCAAATTACGCGTCTCATTTAAAGAGGCATAGACTCCTTACAGACTCATATCTTTGACTGCATTCTCTAAATAGCCGTGCTGTAAATCGCATAATTAAGGAGTGATGGGATTTGACAGTGAAAGGAGATATCGATGTTTTTTGAATGAGGGATAAATACGGAAACAAACTATCGGACATGAATGTAAAACTGAATCATACCCGCAAGCTTCGGCGTGGCAGTCGGTTGCACTCACGCCAACTGGGTAGTCAAAGTAGTTCACTGCTGTACTAATATTTACATAAAGGCGAATCATTTGTGCTGGCGGATCACAAATCGGATTACCTACAACTCTAAAAAAATCGAGCAGTGTCCAACGTAAGCGATAGCAAGCAACGTGATATGATGCGACCCACACAAATTGCCAAAGCCTGCCACATTAGCCAATCTGGTATAATTCGTACAATACATAATCTAAGTGACAGTTTCTTAGCACCTCATCGCAACGCATCGCTCATTAGTTTATGAATACTTTTTGTCAATAGATTTTATGGCTAAAATGAACAATTAAACACGTGAATTTTTTTAGTACTGTCTGTCTGGCAAGTCTTTGCAAAGCACTGTCCAGCGTTGACAGCAAAAACTATAATTTCAATATTTTAGTTGTTTACTTCTACGGCTTAAATATATCGACACATACTAAAGTTAGACATTTGACCAAAAATATTTACCGATAAATCATCACTGTTACGAACAACACTCGGTTTCCTAACTCTTTGTTTTGTCTACTGTTTGCCTACCACGATGCTGCTATAAGAGCGTGCTGCTAAACCTATCGACAGCTCTTTCTATCATACTGCATGTTCCATTAGAAAGAAGATATCAATCACAGAGAAGATATCAATCATAGCAACCGCTGTTGTTATTTAGTGTTACTTCTATGCCTTAGGTTATATTTCTTTGCAGTAAACATGGACCATAAACAGTGTCGACGTAATTCAAACGCGATAAAACCAAACTATCCGCCAATAACTTTCTGTTGCTGACATTAAGAAACTGCCGTATCCTATATAATATTTTAATTCTATAAAAACAATTTTTAACAACACTATTTATATAATTTTCGAACCTTAATTCCGGGTCAATAATAAGTCCTAGATTACGCGCAACCTCCACTCTTTCGATTACTTCGCCTCTTATTTTTACTATTGGGCTTGCACAAATAATGTCCCTTGTCTGCTTTTTACTGCCCATCACAATAAACTGAGATTTCTTTGAATTTAGCACCAAGGAATTTCTTTCTGCCCATGATGCAACTGCCGAAAGATCAGTATTGATTTTGTCAACTGCCTGTTGAGTATCTTTGGCCGGGAAGGACAAGTAAACTTGTGTATCATCTGCATACATGTGATAATTACAATGTTTGAAGCATCCTGTAATATCAGCAGTATACAGAATGAAGAGAAGTGGGCCGATCAATGATCCCTGGGGAACTCCTCTGAGGACAGGTCGTAGAGGGGAAGTGGAGATAGATCCCGAATTGTTTCTAATTTCCACTTGCTGAAATTGATCTGTCAAATAGCTTTCGAACCATTTCACTGTGTCAGGTTCAAAACCATAGTAGTGGAACTTGGCGAGCAGCAGGCTGGTGCTGATGGCATCAAACGCCCTGGAGAAGTCCAGCAGAGCCAAAATCGACCCTTCCCCACGGTCCCTTCCCTCGATAATGTTGCCCACAACATCTGCCAAAGCTGTAGCTGTACTTCTACCCCTCCTAAATCCTGATTGTAAGTCTGGAAGTATGCTATTTTTCTCCAGAAATTCTGAGACCTGCTGTTGTACCACCCTTTCCAATGTCTTTGACAAGCAAGGCAAGATGCTGATGGGTCTGAGATCCTTATGTGTTTGGGGATCATTTTTCTTTGGTATAGGTCGCACAATGGCTCTCTTCCACAGGTCTGGAAAGCAATTTGTCATTATTGACTTATTAACAATTGACGTAATGGCCCCCAAAGACTGTGGAAGTGTTAGACGTATCATTTGAATTGATACACCATCCACCCCCTGCGCACTTGTCTTGATGGACTGCAGAACATTCGCTACCGTTTCTTGACTCACAGTTCTAAGCGTGAACTTGGCTGTACTATAGTGGTTTTCTGTAAATTTCCTGAGTTCTGAAGCACACAATATAGACTTGCCAGGCACATCCAAGAATGCTAAGTTAATAGCATCGGGGTCGTCGAACTATTCTGGAAGCTCACTATTTTTATGGGTTGGGAGAACATGTCTTTTCAAGTTTTTCCAAAGGACCTTTGAGTCTTTAATATTGTCATTAATTTGTTTAGCATAAAATGCACTTTTTTCACGTGCAAGGGAGATAATAGCTTGATTTTTTAAACTTTTATAGTATTCTTTGTGAGCTTTCAGCCCAGTCCGACGTAACCGTTCATGAGCTGCATTTCTTAGTCTGAACATAGTTTTGATTGTGTCTGTTATCCAGGGGGTCGGGGCATCTTTGAAAACTTTTGTTTTTACTGGGGCATGGGCATCAAAAATCTGTGTCACAAAGGTGTTGAACTGAGAAACTATGTCATTTACATTTTGCATATTACATATTGTATGCCACGGAATCAAGTCAAGGTCACGCTCAAAAAGTTCTAAAACAATATCTGTAAACGGACGATAGGTCATTATATTACACCTAGGTTTCTCTTTTTTAAATAAGAGTTCGCAGGTAATGAAAGAGTGGTGGCTTAGTTCGATTATACAATTTACATGGACAGATCTATACCGCGCGTCAGTACAGATGACGTCAATAAGCGAAGCACTATCACCGACAAAATGCGTGGCAACCGGCACTATTTGGGTCAAGTTACTATAGATGAGAAATTGATTGAATTTGTTTCTATTGCTGCTCGACTCGTCTAGCATGTTGACATTAAAGTCTCCTAGCAGGATGATATTGTCATATGGCGCTAGTGCACCAAGGCTTTCTGTGATTGCATCTAAGAAAGTATCTAACTCAAGCCAGGGTGGTTTGTAAGCAGTTCCTATTAATATTTTTTTGTTTTAATGGTGGTACTAATCCACATTTGCTCTACATTAGGGTGATGAGGGTGAAGCTGTGTATGTGCACTTATACCAGTTTTAATATAGAATACCACACCCCCTCCGCGTCCACCACGAATAGTCAGGGGGCGCGGTATATGTCGTAATCTATAACCTGGCACCACTGGAGCACGACTTTCTTCTCCCATTCTTAACCATGTTGCGTTTACGGCCATTATATCTACTGAGTGATGGCTCATAGCTAAAAGAAACTCATCATGCTTCGTTGAAAGAGATCCAGCATTCAAAAAACCAAATTTCAATTGTTTGCTATTAATCATTGACAGTATACTTAGATAAACAGGACTGGCAATGGATACAATATACAATCACTAACATTAACATATTAATTTTTGTAGGTTTGACAAGTATACATATTAAACCAAAATCAGCTATCACACGATTGTGATATATATGTAGTATCAGAAATAAATTGTCTGTTATTTGAACATAATAATATGTATGTTTTTTTCCTATGTTTGTAAAAGTATATATTAAATCAAATTTTATAATAGCTTTATAATTACCATTGTTCTTTTCTTTATATACATATTGTTGCATACTATGTAGTGACAAATAATTTGTACGGAACCAATGTACACATAAACAAAAATGAATAAATGCCTTATTTAACCTTAACAATATAAACAAAGATAAAATAAAAAAGAAAAAGAAAGGACCTGACCTTGATGTTATCAAGCAGCCCAAATTCGATGCCCGTAATACTTTACAAATACATACATACATACATACATACATATCGTCACGCTTTTTATCCCCGAAGGGGTAGGCAGAGGTGTATTTCTACACCCACTTTTCGCCAGATATACTTTAGTCCCACGTGATAAGGGGCGAGCCTATTGCCGTACCGGGCACATTTCCAGACTCCGTGCTGCTACTGAGAATTTCGTGACAGAAAAACCCAATAACACTGCCCGACCCAGGAATCGAACCCGGGACCTCCCGATCTCACGCGCACATTTATGCCGCGAGACCAACGAGGCAGTCATATAGGGTTTGATGCCGAGTTTTCCGTCTCTACGCAAAGATGGTATTTGCATCGTGTTATCCCTTAGTCGCCTCTTACGTCACCCACGGGAAGACAGGGGGTTGTGACACTTGTATTCTAAGCCGTCAACTACACGGAACTTTATAAATAAAGATATTTAATCTATTTCTCATTCTGAGTTTCAGGTCCAAATACTCGCAATATGTCTTGCTCTGTACGGATGACACTGGCTAAGCCACCTTCCTTCTGCCTGACCAGAATGCGGCCTCGCTTGGTCCAAACATATTGCCAACCGCGGCGCTGTCCTGTCTCCCGCGCCAGTCGAAACAACAGCTGATTTTGTTTCGTGAGACATTCGTTTATGTAGAAGTGTTGAGGCGGGCCGGGCACGTCCAAATCAGCAGTAGTGGCGCCTCTGCGCACTCGCGCATTACGCAACAGTTCGTCACGCACAGCAATCTGGAGATTGCCAGGCAGGTGTCTTTTGACTTTTAGGCGGAGCTGATACACAAGTGCGATGGAATAGGGCATTACACTTAGAGCATTTTATAGCTTTCAAGGATGACAAAAATTTTGCGCATGGACCACACTTAGCTGGAGGCATTTTGACTAAAATAAGGTCTTTCTAGCTTTCTACAGGTAAAAAATAGCTCAGGTGGTACGATATAGTAGCGATAGATGGCGCTGTACTATGTTTTTTAAACTATGCAGTTTTATAGTGAAAATAATATTTTAATGTCCTCGCAAATTTGAATATTGATTGATAAAATAATACGCGCACACGATTACGGCACCACAGATTTTGTTAATTGCCTGACTTAGCAATTAAGCCAATCTTAGTTTAATTGTAGGGTAACTTTTTAAAGTTTTGCACACTGTTCGAAGTATAGTTTTTTGTTTGTAATTTAAACACTTAGAAATGTACTTTTAATGTAGGATAACGATGTATGTTATTTATATTACTGTTAATAAACTGGACATAGTAAAATATTATCACTAAACAAGAAGTTTTATTTTTTCACACAATATAAACACAAACAGCTGTTCTAGTTTTGACATCCGCTGTCACAAATAGAATGAGAAGTATCAACTAACAGACTAGTTCATGGCCGCGGGGTGCGCGATTACCCGCTCTTTGCCACAGACCCGTACCGAACGAAAGCCGGTGCGCGCGCTCCACTCACACACCTTGCACACATGTACAAAATTTTTTTTCAAAATGTTGATATTTTTGCCTTACCAAGACACGTATTTAGAAAACATACAATTGAAAAGTTAAATTTAATGATGTGATATATTCGCTTGAGACATGACCGAGTTCGAACTGAGATTAAAATCAAACAAATTAATTACCAAGTATTAAAGTACCCAATTATGTTTGTTTGCAATTATAACTGATAGCTTGTTTGTTTGTGACACGTTTTAAACATAGCAATGTTTAAAGGATTACCTTTAAACATTGCTATGTTCAAAACGTGTTTTGAACATAGCAGTGTCCAAAACACGTTTGTGTCACGTGTTGTTCAAAACAGAGCACAGATTACTGTGGAAAATGTCGCAGTTATTACGATAAGTAATTCAGAAGAAACTGTACTACTTACTATAAGCATTTATATTATATTGTAATATCGTTTTTTCCCAAATAAAGTAAAATAAAATAAAAATAAAATAAAACAACAAAACTAAAAACTTGAAAATAAAATTAACTAAAAAAATGTTTTGGGCGTAGCGTATATAGAGTAAACATTATGATAGAAATTTCACTTGCCCAACGATTTTATATTTGTCTGATCAATACCCCAGATTGATAAGAAGATTGGTGCGATCCGGTAGCTAGGACTTACCGAATTACTTTTTAGCTTTTAGTACATAACCTAACTACATCATTTTTATTGTAATAAAACAGTATAACACAAAAAAAAAATTTATGTTTTTTACAATGCTTATTCCAGAGTAGTTATCAAATTGTTTTCAAAATTGATAGATTTATTGCCTTCATTATTTAATGTAGATGTCAGAATTTGTCTTTTACAGTAAGTAGTTTGGACGAATAGTATAAAAGTTATCACGATATATTTGACCTAAGCGCAGTGTCATCAAAAACTTTCAACTATGAGTTGGCGCGCTTAAGCACAGCGGGGTGGAGGGACGGTCTGATACGTACTTTGTGGTAATGCTTTCAGTTTTATTTTTTGCTGCTGTTATATTCAGTAGGTATATAAGCTCGTAATAACTTCAATAATATACTTACACACTAATCGTTACCTGAATTTCGACGATTATGAAAACAAAAGTATTTTTTAAGTATTATCTGTTTATATTATTATGTATTCTGAAATTTGACATGGATAGTCTGAAACCCGGGAAAGTACAGTCACGAGCATAAATATATTACTATGGGCAGATTAGCAAAAATATCTGACCCAGGAATGAGTTCAATAATATCTGTCTGCACGTACGCAGCAAAAATATCTGATATTATCAGGCAGCATAATGAAGTGGCATCAAAATGATGTGATGAATATGTCGAAGCATAAATATGTGATGTGACAGGTGGCAAAATGTTATGATCCCTTGTGGAGAGCAAATATATGTCACGTTTTCTATTTCTGTAGTTTGCATTGATTCCGCCCTAAAAGCATAAATATGTGACATCAACTAAGTGGCAATAATATCTGACATTATTTTATCTTCAACTAGCTGACCCGGCAAACGTTGTTTTGCAAATATATTTTTTTTTTTTTGAAAAATAGATGTTGGCCGATTCTCATAGATACCGGATAAGCACAAAAAATTTCATCAAAATCGGTCAAGCCGTTTCGGAGGAGTATGGGAACGAAAACTGTGACACGAGAATTTTATATATTAGATTTAATTTCAAATTCATACGAATTAATTAAAGCAATAAATTTTATTTTACGTTATTTTAATGTGCGCTGTCGTTTTATACTATATTTATGTCTAGGCATATCCAATATCACCATTAATGGGAAGATCTTTTCTATATACGGCTGCCGAGTAAAAGTTTAGGAATAGGTAGGTATAGTTGGTGCCACGAGAAGATAGACTTTTTGTAAACAAACATTCAGGGCTTCACAACCTTTTTTCAAACAGTTGTGTTTTAGATTTTATACTTTTTGAACAGTCTTTCTTTTTCAATGCCTAATTGTGCCACTATGTTTTTATATTTATATTGTTAAATTTTACTGAAATAAAAATATTTGATTTTGTGTTTGAATGGTCGAATGTTCATAAATTTGCCGATGTTTTTGTCTTTTTACACGTACTTTTTTCTGTAAATTAAGGAATAATAGAGTACCATGTATGTTAATGATAGTGTACAAACATGGTACCCTATTATTGACACGATTTTTTAAATCATAGACAATCAATCACTTGCTCAAAGTAGCATACCTATCCTAAAATAATAAATTATTGACCAACAATGAA